>JBBPBS010001143.1:4117014-4145749 GCA_037974835.1 Cicer judaicum | reverse complement strand
TCATTTTGGACCCATCAACAAAAAAAAAAAAAAAAATACAAGAAAACGTAATGAAGGTAGAGTTTGAAATACATATGTTCAAAAGGCTGAACCGTACAATAAAATGTTACAACATGAATCAAGCATGAATTAACAGCCAATTAAAGGAAAATACATGATCTGTTCTTCTTTCTTTTTTTCTTTGCCTTAGGAGGCTGCAAAACAACCTTGATTGCAGCATCAAACACAGCCTTCACATTCTGAAATAAACACATCAAATTAGATCAAGACTAATAATTAAATATTTAAGGATTAAATATGATTTGAATTCTTCCAATTATAATTATAATGTATTTTGGTTTTAATATAGTTTTGTTTTGCTTATATTCAAATTCTTTTATTTTTACCTTGAAATAGATTCAATTCCTGTATATGCAAAAAAATGTTGTTTTTAATCTCTAATGTCATATTTAGTTCAATAAAACTGCTTTTGAATTTGCAGAGACCGAGTCTAATAAAAATAACATGGAGAAACTTAAAAGAACTACTGTAATTGCATGTAAAAAAATTGTATTTAAAACGATATTTTTAAAGCAGACTTCTATTGAACCTTGCTTAGACAAATCTAAAAGCTAGTATTAATTAGTACAATTGTATAATTATTGAATAATCAGAACCTGCTGAGTCTTTGAGCTGCATTCTAAGTACACAGCTGCACCAATTGCCCTTTTCAGCTCTTCTCCCTGTCCATAAATTTTACATGATTTAATTGTACTCTAACACAAAACCATAAAAAATTGGACAAAAACTTTACCCCAGTAACGCAAGTAAGAAGATCTCGACCGTTGAAAAAAAAAACATCAACGGTCAGAAGTTTAATTGCGTAACTAGAGGAATCTAATTTCTAAATTTTTCTAGTATAACCAAAAGACAGTTTTAGTTAGTAATGATTTGCCTGGGCAGTAGTAATTGGTGTAGCTCCAGGATGATCAATCAGATACTGCCTATCTTCCCTCAAATCTACAAACCAATAAAAATAAAAATGCAATTAATCATTTAAATTACCAAAGTCTAAACTTATAGCATAATTAATACCAAATTGCAAAGTTATATATATGTTTAGCTCCTACCAAGTTTGGTTCCCACAAGTACAATTGGTACAGTTGGTGCATAATGTCTCAGTTCAGGAATCCACTGCATACATCAAATTATCCCAAGTGTTCAATTCTATTGAATAAATAATTATACCATATAATCACAATTCACAAAATGTGTCTCATAATTATACCTTTTTAGAGATATTTTCATAGCTGGCTCTGCTCAGTAAGGAAAAGGCCAACAAGAACACATCTGCTCCTCTGTAACTCAAAGGCCTAAGCCTATTGTAATCCTCTTGTCCTTAATTTATAAACCCAAAATAAATTAGTAAAATTTTGAAAAAATAATAACTACACAAGAAATTTACAAAGTTTAAATTTTTAAAAGTGTTCATTTTACCAGCAGTGTCCCATAATCCAAGATTAACTGTGCTTCCATCAACCACAACATTTGCACTGAAGTTGTCAAAAACTGTAGGCACATAATCCTTCAAAAAAAATAACAATAAGAGAATAACATTTACATGTTAAAACAACAAAACATGATGTGTTGTTTTGTCATACCGTAGGAAATGTGTTGCTAGTATAAGAGATGAGCATACAAGTCTTTCCAACAGCTCCATCTCCAACAGTGACACATTTGATGAATCTTGCTGTACTCATTTTCAAAGCTTATTTCTCTCAGAAAGCTTTCTCTACCATATTGTTGTTTCCATCACTCTATATTTCTTTCACTTGAAAATATTTGAACTAAAAGTAGAGCAATGAAAAGAAGAAAAAAGTATTAAGTGTTTTAGAAAGAGGTGTGAATTTGAAATTTGAATAGAAAAGGAGGGGAAGTGAAGCATTTAATAAGGCAAGTCCTATGGCACCAACTTTAGTGTGTCTCTTTTAGCTTGACCATTATTGCATTTTGTTTTTCTGTTTCTTTAAGGGGAAGGACAGAGTTTTAGATCATCAACAAAAGGAGTTGTTTGGTGTTGTAGTGAGTGGTGTTAGTTGGTTAAGTATTGTACAAGGGAGAGATTGAATAATTAGTACTTAGAATATCAACATTGTTTGGTTAATAGCTAACTACACAATAAAATCAGGATATAATTAATTTAATTGAATTACATATATAAAGAAAAATTAAAGTTGATTGTAAAAATCTAATATTTTGAATTTGGATAAAGTACCAACCACAATTATGATATTGAGTTCTACAACTTACTAAAGAATTATTAAGATTTAACTTATTATTACAAATACGAAGTTTATTTTTATAAATTTGTTCAAATTTTATTTTATTTTAATATAGATAGACTTTATACTATTCGATTTTTATATTTAGATTAAATGTGTAACTCATTATTAGACAAACAAATTTATAAACCAAATAATATATTTTTATAATTTTTTAAGTCTTTTATCTATTTTGAATATATTCATTTTGGTTACACTATAAAAAGAAGAAAAAAAAAAAACTAAGCACTTAAAACATCAACAAATAGAGTTGAAGATAGGTAAGACAAATTTTGATGGACTGAAAATAGTTATCTATTTTAAAGATGATAGTTGAGTTATTTTCCTAATAAACGTGTGTCCAATTTCTAAATATTGGATCAATTGAAAGTGGGTGGATTAGAAACTAAGTTCAAGGAAAAGTATTGATTTCCAAGCCACCATATCAATCAATGCTCAAATGATCAATTTTTGTTCAAGGCTATAGTGGATCTAATTTATGGGTTGGTTAGAGTTATTGAAACCCCACCAATGTGGTTTCATTTCATCACTAAAGCTAACTTTTTGGCATATAATAACACTATATACGCCTTAATAATATGTTGCATAGTACATAATGATTGAGTACCAACTGTAATTTCACTAATTGTAGGCAACTAGGATTGTTTTCTTTTGAGCTTTTTTAAGAGAAAAATATTTGATTTATTGGTTACTATTCACATGGAAAAAATATTGAAGTTCGCTCACTTTCTAAAAATATTATCTATTTTTATTTTTTAAAATTGGTGTTAAATTTATTTATTAATAAAGAAAATAATAGAATTTCTTAAGTTTAATAATTGTTTATGTTTATAAAAACAACGAAAATATTAAAAGGATTGTTTTTAACAATTTATTTTTCTCAATCACAATGATTCGCTTTAATAGTCTTGCATCTTTACATTGATTAATTAAAATGAACATATATTATAAAAAATAAAAACAGAAAACATATTTCAAAAAGTAAATAGAATACATGAAGCAATCATAAACTTCTTTTGTTTCAAGCGGGCTAGACATTTAAATTGAGCTTTAACATGTTGAAAGCATTATCATATGAGTGAATAGTTATCTTAAGCTAGAGAACAGCTCCAGTAATTATAGTTTGATAATAATATGATTTAGTATGAAAAGGTATAGTTCAGCCCTGTTTTGCATGTTAACTACAATTCTTTTGAATATATCTCATGATACAAAGTACAAACTAAACACATATCTTTTTTAATAAAGAGCAAATCATATCCCAATTGAAATTTAAGTTACCTGTAAAGCAATATGGAATTATTTCCTTTTCGGTGCACAGCATTATGGAGTTGTATTTAGTCATGACATTTTATTATTAAATTATATTATAATACACACAAAAAATTAAGTTTTAACTCAAAGGTCGTAAACCCCTTATGTTATACTATAAGATATCATAAATAAAATATTTATAAGCAAAGATAGACCTTTTCTTACACAAACTTTAATATTCCATTTCATATTTGATACACAAACTTTGTCCGTATTTGTGTGTATTAGTTATTATTGCTACTCGTGCGAATACATCTAATGTGTGTATCTATTTCAAAATACGGACAAATAAACAAATACTATAATACATTGTAAAGATTTTATTAAATTGTCACTATTTTTATTGTACTTTTTGACTTGTCTTAAATATTGACATAAAGAGTTTAGACCATATGAAATGGTCTATCTAATCGATCAAATTTGGATTATGCGTTAGGATATTTTAGCCTACTAATCGATCAAAGTTTAATGTGTTATAAAAAATTTAAATTGAGTTTGTTGATTTCGATTCTTTTTTAATTTCAAAAAGGGATAATATAAGTGGTTTTGGTAGAGAAGATTTTACTTCATACTCATATACCTACATTTCGGTAAAAATTCAATTTTATTTTTTTAAAAGAAAAAAGTTAAATTTTATGTTTTTTGGGTACGCATTTGTGTTTTAAAAAGTTTATTTTTTTTTTCAAAATGCAAAATTTGAATTTTTTAAAAATATTTGTGTTTCATAACTTTTTTAATTTTTTTTGCATTGCATGAATATGTTTCAGAAAATTAAAAAAAAAATTTTAATACATAAATTTTAAATTTTTTAAAAACACTCGTGTATTGAAAAACTTAAAAAAAATTAGATATACAAAGTTCAATTTTTTAAAATAGATTTAAATACCAAAAAATTTTAAACACAATTTAAAATTTTTGAATTACAAATTTTTTTAATTTTTTTTAAAGTTTTTTCGAACTCAAATTAAATTTAATAGTATAAATTTTTTTTTTTAATAAAATATATAATTTGCATAAAATGTGAAGGTAGGAGAATAGGGTATAATTTGCTTTGGTAAAACGTGGGATAGGGGGTATAATGTTCAATTTTTGTTTTTTACTATTTTGATAGTCCAGCCCACCCTCTGAAATTTCCAATCCACATTTCATTATGGAAAAATAAAAGAGACATCTTTTGGTGCATTCAATTTTTTTTGTTCCATTTTTTTCTTTTGTTAAGATTTTTTGTTGCTTTAGGCTTTTACCGTCGCCATTACCGGAATCTGAGCACAAAGGTTCGCTTTTTGGAACAAATTTCAGTCTGCAGGTACTTCTTCACACACCTCTTTTACTTCGAACATCTAAATCTTCAATTTTTCACAAATGGGTATGCTGCTAAAACCTTTTTATTGTACCACCCACAAACCAATCTTTCTTTTCTAACTTGAAAATAAAAATTGAAACTTTGATTAGTTTTGTTATTCAGATGAAAGAAGGTCAAAATCCTTACCATTTTATGGTTGACTTAATCCCCATTTTAAGCTCATTATCTGATTTTGGAATTTATGGAGTATGAAAGAATTGATATCTTTGGTTATAGCTTCTCTATTAATTATATGCATATACCCTCATTACATGATTGATTGTTTTCTATACAGTTGCATGTGTTGTGGCTAATTCATTCAAGTGCAACACAATGTTTATGCTTATATGTTTATTGCTCATCATGGTATTGGTGTGTTGTTAGGTTCCTTGATAGTATCATGTGTGTTTATTATTGTTAATTCATCATGGGTGCTATACATTGCTATGAAGCTGTTATGTATTCTTAGTGATGATTTGTTGTATGGTATGATGCATTTTTATTATTTCATCATCATAGGTTTTTTTTTTAATTTTTTTTAATTATTATATGCTTGGCTACTTATATAATTAATATTCATGAAAAAAATGATATTTTATCAATGCTTGGCCACATTTTTGACATAAACCCTCATCCCTTTTGCCTGTATTGAACCAATGAGTATTTTCCTGGGCCACAGGTGTCATTTTATCACATGTCATGAGGTGATCCGGTACTCTATTAATGGATCAAGACTGGTGATTGGATAAAAAATGCACCGTAGATTTGTTATCCCTTTCTTATCTATTCTGAATCAATGTCCTTCGGTTCGTTTAGTGTCGTCTTCATCACAAAAGCTTGAACAGGCTATTAGAGCTGAAGTAGAAGCCAAAAACTATGTTAAAATTCCTGATTTGTTTTCCATTGAGTTGTCCAAATCCCAAAATTCAAATCCTTTCTCATTTCTATCTTCTTTTCCACAGAACTTACAAGTGCAAATTGTTGATGAAATGTTGCAGTCTTTTATACCTATCAGACCACGCTATAAGCCCCAGCTAGCCTATTCCTACCTTCTTTCCTACACCCTCCAAAGTTCTCATCCACTTCCTCTTGCACTTGCTGTCCTACAGCGGACTCTACGTTCTGGTTGCTTACCAGTTCCTCAGACTCAACTTCTCCTCTCATCCGCTTGGTTGGACCGGCGATGTCTGTCTCATTCGGTAGCTAATATTTTACTTGAGATGCAATCAATTGGATATCATCCTGACTGTGGTACTTGTAATTACCTACTGTCGTCTCTTTGTGCCGTTGACCAATTAGTTGAGGCAGTTAATGTCCTGAAGGGTATTGGTGGAGCAGGATGTATTCCTGATTCAACTAGTTACGGCATTCTAATTGGTGCTATGTGCAGAGTCAGAAGGACTGCCGACACACAAGATTTAATGAAGCAAATGGTGGTGAAATACGGGTTGACCCCGGATCATGGAACAGTGGTGAAAGTTTTGGCAGCATTACGGGCGAACAAGGAGATATGGAAAGCTGTTGAGATTATTGAGTTCCTGGAGATAGAGGGTAACTCTGTTGGATTTGAGAGTTACGAGTTAGTGATTGAAGCTTGCTTGGAGACACGTGAGTATGTTTTAGCTGGAAAGGTTGCTATGGGGATGACCGAAAGAGGTTTTATACCATATATCAAAGCGAGGCAGAAGATAATTGATGGTTTGGCCAGCATCGACGAATGGAAGATAGCTTGTGCTGTAAGACAAAGATTTGCAACGCTTAAATCTTAGCTGCTCAATAATTTATAGTGAGGCAGGTACAATTCTTATCGCTGAACAGGTTACTCTTTTTCTTGCTATTTTGATAATATTGTTGATTTTTCTTCACCATATTGTTCCTAATTTATGCTCCATAAATTTTTTCCTAGTCTACCTACTTGCATATTATTAAATTCAATCCAATAGTTGCTTTATCTTCCTAAAACCTTTCATAATTAGTGTAAACAATCTTTCTTGAGCTAACATCTTTTATTTTACAACCACAACAGGTAAACTATCCTAGCATGCTGTTTAATGCTTGACAGGCTAGGTAGCATCCATGGCAATACCGCAAATGCCATCTTTATCCTTATTATCGCGCTTCAACCTAACATAACCAGATTCACCGCAGTCATTTGTCCATGAATTCTTCACAAGCCAATACTTTTCATCACTTTCTTCTCCATAACCAACTATAGTCATGCCATGATTGAGGTCCTTTCCACAACTTCCAGAGAAGATACCTTTTGAATAAAATTGAAACGCATAACCTCCCGCATCAGTTTCAACGGAGACAGGTTGATGAGCAACTGCAGCTTTTAGGCTTTAGCATTTCCTCGCTGCGAGCAGGTACGCTTTCGTGGCCGTTTATTGTTACAACATGGTTTTTAGATTTGGCCTTGTTACAGTTATCATCTGTTCCTTGACAAGGATAATCTTTAGAAGAAGTGTCCAGCCCTCCATGTTTTTTTATGTAGGTGAATGCTATGTCCATGTCGCCACCTTCGCAGCCTTCGTTCCCGCTTTTAGTATCGCAATCTACCAGCTGTTGTTCTGACAGAGAAACCAACTTTCCTGTTTTTATCTTGTTGATGCCTTCCAGAGCTGGCACTGCTGAGAATGCCCAACAACTTCCTGCATCATGTTTAATACCATCATGTCAGTTCAAAACATAAATTATTCGAAAATGTTTAAGCATAATCTTTAGCTAGCTAACTCCGGCGTTAGATAAACATTAGAAGACTTCAAATATATTTAGATATAACTTTTAGATTAATTTCAAGCAAAATTTACTATAAACCAAATTTTTAATATATATATATGAACAATATACTATAAACCAAATTTTTAAATGACTGCAATCTTGAATTGTAACAGTTAAGGATCCTGGTTCGTGTATGTATGTGTGTATATTTTACTTGCTATATTAGCAGCTAAACTATGTAATATTTGAGAGAATGAGTAAACTTGATTTGCAATAAACTTTACCACAACGGCCTTGATCTTTGACATGTGTAACCGCAGCTTCCTTCCTCCAATCCATGCTTGTTGGCACATCCCCATGTCGATGATACATGATTTCTGTCTCTACACGCAACCGCGATAGATAACCCTGATAGGTGCTTTTGAACTCTTCATTTGTAAGATCTGCAAACCTGTTGGCAGTGAGCTTGTAAGAATAGTATTGAGAATTGTAGAACTCTTTAAACTGAACATTAGATTGGTAAATGTCGGTGCCGTTTCAGCCAAGTTTTATACCACTACTTCATGAAATCCGGATCAGTTGAAATATTTTTGTGCATTGCAGGACACGCAGTTGCAGTTATCCATAGATTGCACAAGACAGCAAGGCTTAATGTTTTACTTGTCGTCATGGCTGAGTTCTTATAGCATATGGTGAATGATAGCATTAGTTAGCATGCAGTGATATTTATTATATCATAAACAATATATATTAGTTCTTAATGTCTTGTTTATTTTTATTTATTTATGCATGTCCATTTCTGTTTAGATTTTAGAGACATTTGTATTGCATATTTATTTACTTGCGAGTTTTTGCAAAACAAGATTTCTGTATCTCATTTTCTGTTCAAGATCATAATTAAGACGTACGTACAGGTCTTGTTAAGCATTTCCACAGTGTGGGCAGTTTCATTTGGTGTGAACGATTTGGAATGTACATGTAGAATAGAAAAAAGTTTATTTATTATATGGTCTATGCTGAAAATGTCTTGCACTATTTGAAATTAACTTGACAACAATCTCATTTTTTGTTCTTTCTAAATATTAGTATTTCTTAAAGTTAGTTAACCTCATAAGTTTTTGGTTGTTAACATAAAACCTTTCCATAATTAGAGGTTTGGTGCTTTAAAATATATTTTTCAATAAAAAAGATTAAAAAAAAAAGTCTTTTCCAAGCAATTGCTATAGAATTCCATAAAACCTCCTTAAAAAAAAAAAAAAAAACTTTATTCTAGTCTATTTAGAAAACTTTGGCTTGACCTGATTCTAACGTGGACTAATTTGGTAAAACGTAAGTCTTTGTTGGTCGAACTGTATGTTGTGTGCAATCGATTGAATTCAACTATAGTAAATATGTATCTCTTGCGGACCAATATTCTAATTTTTTTTAGTATACTGCTCTCATTGCATTAAATGTTATTATAGTACATCCCTTTTAACCATATTTATTGCAAATTGAACAAATGACTCCATGTCCCTTGGTATTTGATCTTGTGTTTTATTTTATTTTATGAGTACTTGTTAATAATGGTTAGTAAATATAAAAAATCCTTTGTATTTCAACTCATGCCGCTAGAATACGAGTATATTTAAGCTACAAACTCAAGCTTTTTGATAGTTTATTACAAGAAAATTCCTCGAAGATGCTCTTAATAATGATTATGCAATGTCAAGCTATTTTTTCCTTATAAAAGTACAGCAATTCGTGTTAAGATAAGATGAAGGAAGAAGGTACTTAGAAAGACATATATGCACATCCACAACTACAAAGGGAAGAGGCATATACCCTACATGTGGGAATGGTTTGGGGACAAAGCAAAGAAAGCATATAGTGCATGGAAACAATTCACATGGTAGCATAACATGATCTTCACAAGAAGGCCTCACTTTTTGCTCTCTTTCACAGCTCATACCCCATATCCCACGAGTTCGCATGTACAATTGAATTCTACCTATATATCTTAAATTACTCTACCTATAGTTAGCTAAGGTTTCTAATGAAAAAAAATGATTAATGTAAACACGTCGTACCCCATGCATCAGATCACCACCACTACACCTCTTTATAAATACAATATCTTATGCACATGGATTTTCTTATCTCCTCTTAGTTAAAGATCACAAACCCATCTATATGATTTCACTATTAATCACTAACCCCCTTAAGTGGGGTTGTCTTTCCTTTTGTCTTACAGACATATCAATCATCAGTCTTTTTAAATTTAACTAGAACGTGGACACGATTCTTTCGAATCAAATCAATTACCTAATTCTGTTTTCATATCTTAATTTTGGTGACTAGATATGCATCTCATTTTCCTTTTTTTTTTTTTTTTTTTCTATAAATAAAATTTTTCTTTAACAACTTAAAATGTATCTAAATTTGTCACTAAATAAGTAGAGTAGTTTGAGGAAATTTATTTACCTTATAATAATTGAAGTTGTTAACATTGCAATATAGTTATAAAGGGGAGTTATATATAAGAAAAGATAATTATAAGGGCATGTGACTAAAGAGAAGGTCACAAGGGCACGTGGTGGCTGATTCCCACTAGTTATTAATCCAGTGGCGACTTTCCAGTAACACCGTTGAGTCCCAAATCCCCCCCAACCCTTTCTCCCAGCTGTTCATAGCTGTCCATTCCCTCCCCATTCCCATGTGACCCTACTACACAACACACAAAATATAGCATACCCTTCCATATTTTTTTTAGGAATATTAATTCATAATTAAATATTTAAACTAAATTTTTCAATTAAAAATATATTTCACATCAAAAAATAAAAAAGTTGATGATTATGTTTTTTTAATTAATTAACTTGTTTTAACTATTTCTTGCCTTTGCCTTTCTTCCCTCTAACATTCCCCTGTGGTTTCTGGAGACATACATATTTATATCAAAGGGTCGTGTTAGAGGGTCATCATTTTCATATATTTCTTCTCTCTCTCATTGACACATTGTATATTTCAATTCATGCAATATACAATGTGCATATATATATAGTAGATAGCATTTGTTAACAACATCATTAACAACAAAAAAACAACAACTCCATATTATAGGTTTGCAAAAAAATTTGTTTGTTTTATAACTCTCTCAAATGGCACAATTGCCTCCTAAGATCCCAAACATGTCACCAAGTTGGTCAGATTTTTCTACTCATAAAAAATATATGCCAACACCAATTTCAACCATGTTACCATCCAATAATATTGTCAATACAAATAATTATTATCATAATCATAATCATAATCAACAACATCAGAACCCTTCATGGGTGGATGAGTTTCTTGACTTCTCCTCGGCAAGGCGAGGCGCTCACCGAAGGACGGTGAGTGACTCAGTCACCTTCTTAGAAACACCTATGCTCGACGATTGTCGACGTGTAAAACACGGTGGAAACAACGATGACAATGAGTTTGATAAATTTGATGACGAACAATTCATGTCCATGTTCAATGATGATATATCAGGTCTTCAAATGCCACCAACGTTGTCTTCCTCAAACCCTTCGAGTCCTTCGGATCAGAACTTCGTCAATGATGATCAGAAAAAGATAAACCAACAAGAGAAGAAAGAAAATGATTTGAAGGATCAAAAGGAAGAAGAAGAAGAAGAAAATGGAAAACAATTGAAAAATGAACCTGATGAGGTTGAAAGCCCATGCAAACAAGAAAATTCACAGCCTCAAAATAACAACAACAATGTTACTGCTTCTAATGATAGAATTACTGATCCCAAGAGAGTCAAAAGGTAATCATCAAACATTCATATATATACTTTTAACAAAAACTAAATAAAAAAAAAATATATTGTCTCTAGTTTGATGTATGTTAATACTTAGGATGAAATTAAAAGCAAATTTTATATTTTTTAATTAATATAAAATTCAACTTTTTTTAATAGTATATTATCATGTTTAGATATGCATAATTTTCACGATAAACTTGCAACGACCACATGACACAATTTTGGAGAATGTGTTCTTACTTCAATATGTAGATTTCTTTTGTAGGCATAATAAATTGTTGATTAGTTTTTACACATAATTTTTCCTTATAATTGAAATTATGATAAAATAAATGTTGTTCTTCAAAATCAATATGGTTTGTTTCTACGAACTAACTTTTTTATTATTTTATTTTTAATTTGCCAGTGAAAATGAAGCACTAATAATTAAGAACTAATAAAAAAATTGTATGATGAATCAGAATCTTGGCAAATAGGCAATCAGCACAAAGGTCACGTGTGAGGAAGCTGCAATATATATCAGAGCTTGAGAGAAGTGTAACTTCATTACAGGTTAGTTTGTCACGTATTGAGTTTTTTTTGGAAATTTCTATGTACGTAGCATAAAATATGAAAATTTGATGTGTACTATAGAAGAAATAATGATTGACTTTTTATTATTATTCCGTTGACCAATATTGAAGGCGGAAGTTTCAGTGCTTTCTCCACGGGTAGCATTTTTGGATCATCAACGTTTGCTTCTAAATGTTGACAATAGTGCTCTCAAGCAAAGAATTGCAGCCCTTGCTCAAGACAAGATTTTCAAAGATGGTAATTTTATTTCTTTACGATTTCTTTGGTTAATTTAATTTAATATTATTCTTATTATTTTATTATTAGTTAGTGAACTTATGAGGATAAGAAAAGGACTTATACTAGTACTTTCAATTGACGGTTCTGTAGTCTTAATGATATCATGACATGTCAACGATGAAATGACAAAAATAAAAATGGATAAAACACACTAGTATAAGGTTTTTGAATAGTTTCATTTATTTATATATAAAATTTATTTATAACTAATTAATAAATAATAAAAAGAAAAAATTATCTGTTAATAGTTTATTTAACTATTAGTCTTTTCTCATGAGAGTTGCATACATATTTATTTCATTAATTTATAAGGGACAAGCCAATTATGAGACTGCACACAAAGTTATATTGAATTTTAGTGAGTGGGTTTGCATGCACGCCTATTTATGTAACTGTCTATCATCATGTGCCGTGTCTCAAAGTAGTAAATATTCACTTCATATAACATAATGCATGTTTCTTATAATTTTTTTTGTTAATCATTTGAATTCTAAGAGAATTGTGTCTTTTTAATTAGAGATAAATAAAAATTAATTAATGATCAAGTTGAATAAAAAGTAATTAATGATTGTATAAGTTAGAATTTGAATTGAATTTTCTTAATAATTTATCGAAACTCTATATTTCTGGATTTTATCAAAATTATAGTACTTAAAGAAAAGTGATTTAAGTGGTAGTAATACATTTATCAACAACGTGTATTAATTTTCTAAAACTACCCTTATATTTAATGGTTTATAATTTCCATATCTTACTTTACTTCTTGTACTCTTTGAACCAATCCTCATAAAAGATATATGATTTTTTATTATCTTTTCGATGTAAAATAAATACTTTATCATTAAAAAAATTAAAAAGAATCTTATTAAAAAGACAAATAAATCTAAAACAAAAGTCTTATAGATATATTTAAGGTTAACAAAGCTTCGAATATTGTAATTATAATGATGTATTTGCATGCAGCTCATCAAGAGGCACTGAAGAGGGAAATAGAGAGACTAAGACAAGTATATCATCATCAAAACCTAAAGAATATGGAAAATGCTGCAGGGTCACCCTTACCATCCCCATCACAAAAGCCAATATGTGATGCTCACACAGAAATGGAACAACTTCTCAATGTATGAACTAAGTAGTTAATTAGCTAGTTTATAAGTAACATCATTCTGTGATTCTTTTATTTTTATAAAAAGAAATTGCAGCATTTTTTACAAGAGAAATCAAGGAAAGGAAAAATAATTGAGAAAGAAAAAAAAATTAATTTTTTTTTCTTTATTTATGTAATTGTATTATAAATACTACTAAATTGGATGGTGTCAAAAGATACTCTTGCATTGTTAGGTATTTGGTGAGAATTTTTATTAGTGAATTCATGTAACAAAACTACGTGCATATATATATTTGGAGTCATATAGAGAATTTAACAAATTTGAATGACATGTGATTTTGTTAAAATTAAAAAAAAATAATAATAAAATCATAATTACGCACTATGATTTTGTTAAACTCATCCTTAATCGAAAGATGCAAAGAATGGAGTGGAGTCACGTTATTGGAAGATGTGGTAGTACTATTAGTAGTAGTAGGGTTCTGTTATGAAACAGAGGAAGCATGTGATGTGTTTTTTACTTTAAAAGAAAGGGACCACACTCAAAGTTTGCATGATTGGAATGCAGGGAAACACATGTGCTGCAGTGGCATCAAAAGAAAGGTTGGAAGAAACAATTGTGTCTGCTTTAACTTGATTTATAATATTGTTAGGATATTGGATGGAGAGAGGTATCATGTTTGTTGATGATTCTTTCACTTCTTTAATTCCTTGTCTTTGATTAATTATTTTCTATTATTATGTTTTGTTTTATGATTTTCATAATCCATATTTGGAAAACAAAGACATGTGATTTTGTATAGGAGTGAGTGAGTGAGTGTGATGGATCAGTTATGTAATCATTTCATTTGACATTAATTAATTAAAAAAAAAATGTAGATAGTGAGTTTGACTCAATTCATGGTGTACAGATATATAAAGGAGGAGTTTTAACTGTTTTGACGAATTTCTGTGTATCTTAATATCATATAATATACTTTCCTATAAGAGAGAGGAATACGGAAATTTTGGCAAAGGACAATGTAAAACTATGCCATGATAGGATTCAGAAAAAGTATTGTGAGTTTATAGTTGACAATAATTAGTTGATTCCATCATTGGAATATGATCTTCTAGTTGAAATGTAAATGTATTTATGAATGTCTAACCTCAAAATAGATTGAATAGAATTTGTTTCGAAGTAGACAAGAGTACTATTTTTAGCTTTGATTTATTGCTGGTGTTAGTGGCTGTTATGAATGTGACATTTACTCTGGCATGAATGTGACGTTTTAAGATTTCTACTCACCCTGTCTTCTTCATTAATTCCTAATTGCTAACTGCTTTGAGTGGATTAAAACATTTGCAACTTCAAATCCGTTAGTAATAAAAAAACAATTAATGTAGATAGATGGAAGTGGTTCTGCAAGATTTGGTGCTCTGGGTAGGAATCATTTTGGTAAATGGCTTTTTGGTTTTCCAAGCTGCTGTGCTTAATTTTGCTAATAACTTGTATGCTTAGTGGTATGATTGAGATTGTGAGATAAATGGTTGAGACTCCAAAATGATTCAATGTGAGTTTGTTTGTATAATAATTTTTATTTTAAACTCATTTGTTACTAATTAATTAAAAATAATAATTTGAATATTTATTATTAGATAATTTAACGTGATATTTTTTTTAAATGTTATCCTCAAAAATAATTTTTATGAAAATAATTTTTTATTTTAATAATTTTTTGAAATTTAATTATCCAAAATACATTATAACAAATAAATGATATACATACAAAAGTATTTTACAATAAACTTTTTAAATAAATTTTTCATTTAAAGTTATTTTTAAAAAAGTTATAAAAATTATTTTTTTTAAATCTTAAACATTCGTACCTCATCCATGATTGATTTTGAAGATCTATGTCTCTTTATAACCCTAGTGTCTGAACTCCTTATATTTTGTTAATTATTAACTATGCCAATCCATAATTAATTAAAATAATCATGTTTGTTTATTATCTTTTCATTTAACTAATACATTGAAGATTTAAATAGTCTGTTTAACGTGAAAATATCTTCACATCTAGATAAAAACATAATAGTAATATGAAAATATTAATTTCAATCTTGAAACTTCTAAAATAAAAACTAATGGTGTATGAAATGAAGAGTTGTTGGGCTTATAAGTCAAAGTCCGCCGTCCTTAAACTAAATCGAAACAGGGCTTTTATTTTTTGTTACAATAGAGGCGAAACAAGGCATTTTTTGGTTGATACAATGAAATCAGACCTATTGATCATAATACTAATGGTTATATACAATTTTATTTTATTTTGGTTTGGTTATATACATATTTTAAGTTAAAAACAATATGAAAAGTACATAAACATGATTTGTTAGAAAAAAGATTTCATACATCCAAATTTGATACGCGACAATAGGAATACAGTTTTTATTTTTATTATCTCTTTGGATCAAGTTAACATTAATTTTAGTTGATTTTTATACATGTCTAAGATAGTGTGTTTAAATAACATTGTTTTTAATTTGTTAAATTATAGGTGTATGCATGACTATAGGGTATTGAGTAAAGAATTTTTGTATGATGCCCAGCATCCTCATACACCCTTTGTGGTCATCACACTCTCTGCCAACAAAGCTCCAAGTTTCTCTTCTTGCCACAATAAATCTCACGTACAACACTATTTTACTCTAAAATTAAATATATAAAAAATAATTAAAATAGTGATGTATTTAAATGGAGTAAGTTTTAAATTCTTTAAAAAATAGATGAAACAGCATAGACAGTAAAATTTGAGAGCTCATAATGCCTTTTATGTTGGTCCATATCAGAGGGACCAATAAACTAGATGAAAATACTGTTACAAATTAGATAAAACAAGTATCATAATTCCGAGATTCCACCCACTCAATTGTTACTGTACAACATTTGCATGAGCAAGTCAACACAAATCCCAAATATTGGGACCACGATTCTCGACTTTCCCCGCCAAATTCGTTCATTAAAAAAACCTTGTTACCAAAAAAAAAAAACCACAAATTAGAAAGAAAAAATAATCATCAGTTGTTAAACATTTGCTAAGCTTACATTCACATGGAGCAACCACCTAACCAGCCCATATTATATGCTACTTCTAGCTAGCATTCGTTTTATATTACGTGTACCCACGTTACCAAACACCAAATCCTTTCTCAAAACTAAAATATTAATATAAGATTGCTCAAATTCAACACCAAAACCAAAACCGCTCATATTTTGACTAACTTGTACAGAAAATTTCATAATTACATCATCAATTTTTCAACCCCTTTCTCCTAGCATTATCTACTACCAATTTTGGCAAAACAATATACGATGCCTCATCAATAAAAAAAAATTAATAATAATCACTACCGACGTTTTAAATTGCAATATACAAGTGCAATTGCTTCAATAATATTACGAATTCTTTTAGTAGGTACATCAGCATAAAAAATACCGCAATATAAAAATTTAGTGTATAACTACGATTTAAATCCATAATTACTGCCTCTCTAAATCATGATGAATAACAATATCATCACAAGCACTAGAAGGTTGGATTCTCCTAGAAGATCTTTCTCTAGTAAGAATTCTCCGAAAAGAACTCAACCGTGAAATATTTTTGGGAGACCCACTGACACCACCATCCGACGTACCTTCCGAAAGTGGTTCAAATTCAAACAAAGTGGGACCCTCACGTGGATGCGGTTCAAGCCGCGGTTCAACCTTGGTTCGACAAACCGGACACGTGGACTTCGAAGCTAACCACGTATCGATACAACCCACGTGGAAACTATGCTTACATTTCGGAAGCAACCTCAAAATTTCATCATCCTCAAATACACTCAAACAAACAGAACATTCAACAACATTGGAATTTGAAACATGGTTGTGTTGTTTTCTTTTGAAGATGAAAGTGGGAAGAGAGTTGATGAGTGAAGGGTCGAGTCCGGTGTTTTGCTGTTCGGCGAGTTGAGCGTGAGCTTGAGCTACGGTGACGCTGAGGTGGTGAATGGCGGCTCTCCGGCGAGCTTGACGGCGGAAAATGAACTTGGCGTAGAGATGAAGAGCGAAGACTAAAATTAATACTAGTGATAAAGAAACTATGGCGGTTAACAATATTTTTTTGTTGAAATCGTTGTTATGATGATCACCACGGGAATTCCCGAATGGATAAAAATTATTATACCCATCATGGTTTCGATCATCATCGAAGTTATTCATATTTTTGTGTGTGAGGTAGGAAATGAAGTGAAGAATGAAAAATGAAGAAATATTTGAGGTTTGGTTTTTCTTTGGTAAATGAGTATTTGACTTGGATCGGTGTTGTGTGAAATGCGTGTTGTGAAGTCAAGAATAATGTGGTAAAGTCTCCATAATGTGTTTTTTCGTTGTGACTATAAAAGTATGTGACGATTATTTATTTATTTTAAAAGTATGTGACCTTAAATAACAAGAAACTCCAAATTTTTCAAGTGTTTTGACCGTTGAATGTTGACGTTTAAGTAGTATGTGGTAAAATTAATGGGAACGAGGAAGTTGTAGGCGACTATTACTTGTTTGTTAGTTAGACTTGAGATCACTACAACTATATGAAAGGAAAAAATGTACTAGTTAATTGCCATGAATATTTTAGTTATTTACTAGCTAAGCATAATTTATTGAGGATAAAATGAAGATAGAAATTTGGGTTTGAATTCTATCTAAATATTGAAGATTAAAATAAAAATTTAATTTGTGTATATCTTTTATAAAAATAATGAAAGTTATAAAATTTTTACATATTATTTAAAATTGTTTAGTTATTAGATTGAGTGGAAAATGATTAAAATATTGTAAGATGAATTATTTAATGAATGGAAACATTATAAGAAATTAAATATTTGAAAACTTCGTATTTTTATTATATATAAAGATGTGAATTTATAACTTTCAACGTTCAATTATTTAAGAATTTAATTGCAATGTATTATCAATGTAAAAAACGTAAAATATTTTATATTATCAACCGATAACAATCATTCATTTAAATGTATGATTATAAAAATAATTATAAAAAAATTTAAACAATTTAAATAATTTAATAGTTATGATTTACTCATAATATAAAAAATATATTTACGATGTTAGTACATACTAATTAAATTTATTATTTAATGTCATGTTATTTTTATATATTTATTTTAAATAAATTCAAATTTTGAATTAATTTTTCCAGGAAAAACCAAATAATTAACCTTCCATAGGCGCAAATCATAAATCAATGTTTTCTTCTTAATAGTTTTTTTGATTTTGTTCTTTCACGTGTTAATTTTGTATTTTTGAAATCTTAGAGCT
Source organism: Cicer judaicum (assembly GCA_037974835.1). Classification (NCBI taxonomy): domain Eukaryota; kingdom Viridiplantae; phylum Streptophyta; class Magnoliopsida; order Fabales; family Fabaceae; genus Cicer; species Cicer judaicum. Next base: position 4,126,945 of record JBBPBS010001143.1, on the reverse strand, counting down.
AATGTGAACAAAATCGTTTAATTATATAAATGCAAAAGCAATTAATCTAGCTATGCATCTAAAAAAGAAAAGGAATGTAGGGACTCGTTGTGAGTTGACTTTGAAATTTGAATCCTTAAGTTCATAAAGTATCGCCTTCCACGTAACTATTACTAAAATAAGAAAATTATGAAATTGATAATTCTAATAGAGCTTATGTCTATCGTGATCATACTTAATAATATTTAAAATTGAAGGATATTAACTGTTATTTTTTTAATGTGTAAAATAGTAATTTAAATAATACCAATTTAATCAAAATAAAAGAAAATAAATAATATAAATATTAATTAATTTAAAAATTTTAGTTTCAACTTTATAAATTATTTATTTTTCTAATTTAATTAATGAAGCGTCAATAATTAATGCATTTAGATAATTCTTAATCATGAGATTGTATGACATGTCCTTTATAATATGTTGCATGGTCATTTTTTAAATTTAAAAATATGAATAATAAATTAAAATTATCAAATTTTAAATACAAAAATTAATTCTGTAAATTGATAAAAATAGAGGAACAAAAATTATAATTTAATTTATTAATTTTGTGAATATATTATATATATAAAAACTGCTATGAATGTACATAGAGTATATTATTAATATTATTATCCTAATCATAATAATATTTGACATTAACGTATGACTTGTGAAAAAAAGTAACATGAAAAAATTTATGTTAATAAAAAATGTTTTAGTCTTAATTAGATAATGGGCCAAACCCAATTACAACAAGCAGAAAAAAGGTTAGAGCCCAAAAACAGCAAAGAAATTTTACCCCATACCCCTTCAATTATACCTATACCCCCATTTTATGCATGAAATGACATTTTTGCTCTCTTATGTATATAATAAAACGTTAAAAAAATTCCAATTCACTATTCACATTTCCAAAATCAAAAAGTGAGTTTTTTTTTAAAACTTTCGGAAAAGTTTGAGTCGAAGTTTTCCGGTACAGAAGAATCACCCTGGAAAACTTGGTTGAAACCGGTACAGAAGAAAATTAAAAAAATTAAAAAAACTAAATAATAAAATTTAAAAAAATTGTTCTGTACCGGAAAATTTGGGCATGAAGTTTTCCGGTACACAAGCTTTCTCTTCTGTACCGAAAAACTTGAGTCTCAAGATTTCCGGTACACAATTTTTCTCTTCTGTACCGAAAAACTTTTTTTTCAAGTTTTTCGAAACTATATTGTGTACCGGAAATGTTAGCTTTAAGTTTTCAGTAAAATAGTCAAAAAAAATTTGAGGGCATTTTTGACATTTTGAAAAATATTCGGGAGTACAGGGATAATTTGGGGGGTACATGGTCAAATTTTCAAACAGCAAACAAGCAAGGAAATTGAATCAAGCCCAAAAGGAATTTGAGAGAATCCTATAAATCCTATACAGTATTGTATTTATGCTCTTTTTTATATTAAATTTTATGTTCAAGTAACATTTCAAAACATAGAGGAAGAGAATGGAAACAACGATGTCCGAAATTTCAGAGGCGTTCCATATTTTAATGCTCGAAGATGAAGAGAATGATAAGAGAAAGTGAGACTGTTTTAGGTTATTGGGGAAAAACAACGTATAAACAAGAACACGGTGTTATTTTTTTTATGTAATGGTTGGTTGTCGGTGTTAGTCACACGGGAGGTTAGTGTGAATTGAAAAACTAGAGGCAGTATCTGTATCATTCAATAAAATTCGTACTCCATCGTTTATTATTATGATGTGAATATGTAGTTTAAAATAAAATTTATTATCATTTGATTCAGTACTCCATCGTACTCCATCTTTTAAAATTAAAATAAAATTAAAGTGATGAAGGACGAATTAGTTTAGTTCGATTCAATCGTATTGACATTTTTTTAAATTCCTTCAAAAATAACTTTTTTAAAATATTTAATTTTTTATATTGTTAAAATAAGGGGATATAAACTATAATAAAAAAAAATATTACAAAGTATGAAAATACTTTCTATTTATTAAGATAAAATTATTGATATATATTCTAAATTTATTAGAATCACATTGTTTTTAAATAATTTGGTTAAAATTAAAAATGATAACACTACTGATATTCGATTTTATTTAGTTTTTCAATAAATGAGTAAATAAAACCTAATAAAAAATTAATTTGATAAAAAATAAAATTCAAATTATTTTAAACAAATTATTTTAACTAAAGTTCATAACATAAAATATCATTAATGAGACTCTACTAGAAATAGCAAAATAGCATAGAATAGCAAAATCAATTTTCCACATCATAACGTTAGTCCCGTACGAAATTCAAACTAATGGACCAGCAAAATGTTTATGATCAGCCGTCCTATACTCTTATTATTACTACAAACTAACGCCCCATTAAATTTCTGATATTGTTCAAATCGATATGCAATATATAATCAATGGTCTAGGACACTAGGTTTTAAACCATAAGTCTCGGATTAGTCAATTCTTGACTTTTTCTTTATATTGGAAAAATAAACAATGCTTTATTCTTCTTTTAACCACACAATGAGGATCAAAACAAAATCAACATCAATGCTATATATATTAATTGAGCAATGTATCATGAAACAATACATCTAGCAGCATTGATTTAACTAGTGAAATCCACTTTCAATTGTTTTAAAATTTAAAAAGCACCAATGTTAATGGCTACAATAAGGAGAGAAAATAAATAAAGCCACAGAAAAGTTGAATCTAACAAGACAAATTTTGTTTATCATCAATATGTGTCCATCTTAATCTTCTCATGTTTTCATATCTGGTAGACAATATTGCCCCTGCCCTGCATAACAAGATTAAAGGGAGAAATGTAAAAAGGAGTAATCAGAATGTATACAAACTCTCTTAACTTGATTTTGTATCCATTGTTCCAATAAAAGTTATGTTCCTGATTGAATAAATAATTTAATTAAATTTATACCATAGTTGTTTATTATATAAATACTTAGCTAAATACTATTTAAAATACATTCAAACTGTTTCATAAATAAGTTCAATTGAAACTACAAATGGCAGTTAGTGTGGTATATACCTGATAGAAAATGAAGATTTGAGTTGAAGTTTGTTTATGGTTAGTGATGAGAATTAGAAGAAGATGATGGCCTATCCGAAACAACAACATGGCTCTCATCCTCACCTTGAATTCTAGCTGGAATGCAAAAGCCAGGCAAAGCATCAGACAGAAATCTGCTACCAAAGATTGAAGCTTGTTGAATCTGTTGAGACTTCTGATTATGATTCACTGACGATGTTTCCATCGGAATATCATTCCAAGGACGAAGCGATTGCGAAAAACTGGACTGAAGGGTCCCCCTATGGGAAAATGCAGAGCCTTGGCTAAGAAATGGAGCTGAATTAATCATGAATCCTGTTCTGTGATCATCATTGTTCCAATTCACAATCCTATGATAATTAGCCTCAAATCCAACAGGATTTGAATCAGTGAAAAGTGTTTGATGATGATCATTTGAACCTGTTTGATGATTACCACCTTCTTGAGATTGTCCATGCATCATTCCATGGTCTTGGAATGAATGAAGAGAAAGACCAAGATCCTGTATAGAGTTGTTTGTTCTTGAGATTATATCAGAAGGGTAGCTTTGAAAGTTTATGGAAGATGCAGCAGAACTTGTTGGGAAAAAAGCTATTGCATCAGTGTCAATATTTGAAGGAATGAAAGCTGAATGGTTATGGTGATTTTCTGAGTCTTGTAGCTGAAAATTGTAACCTGAAGATTCTGAATTTTCTGCTGCAATAACCATATCCCTTGTTCCTGCATTATTTTCTTCCTGTTGTAACTCTTCTGTCACATTATTAGGAATTGGATTCCATGGTGGAAGCTCAGCCAGTTTGTCAATAGCTGATTTAGCTTTTTTGATCAGCCAATCAACAGCTTTACTCGGTCTGTCGTAGCCGAGACGATCTTGAACATCGTAGAATTGAATTGCTGTGTGTGCTGATAATCTAACTCGTCGATCACGAGGTCCTTTTGCGGTGTAGACTTTACTGTGTCTATCTTTTCTACCTGTTGATCTAACAATGTGGCCTCCTTGAACTTGAACTATTTCTCCCCCAGTGCTCTTCATTCCCATTAGTCTTATGTATTTTTTGCCTTTGAAATTGAAAAAGTGCTTCTATTCTGTTTCTACTTATTGCATATGCATTTTTTATATGTGTGAAATGTGTGAAATTTTATGCCACTTGAATGAATGTATGCTTCAAAATTTGTTCTTGTTTTTTGATTTTTGTGCACTTGTTTGTGTAGTTGGTGATAATGACAACCACTGAGAGGTTGATTCTTTTTTTTTCTTTCTTTTTTGTGTGGCCTTGTTTTATCTCTTAATCTTTTTTTTTTAATTGGTGTTGAATTTCTTAAACCTTTTCTTCATGTGGATACTTCATCTGCATCTAATCAGAATTATGTCACTTTTGTTGATCCCAAAATCAAAACGTATAAGATAATGCACTCACAACGTAAAATAACTTTACACTAAGTACTATTTAATCTGTCACGTCATATTTAACAATTTTAAAATCAAATACACTTATCTAGTTATTTATTGTCTTGACGAGTTATTATAGCAATATTTTAAGATTCCTTATTCAATAAAACTACTTGCAATAGCAATAGCACTCAAAAAATCAAATCATGTGAATGAATATAAATATAGATACAAAAAAGTGAATTATCATAATGCTTTTTTTTTTTATAGGATATGCAACCAACTCATTTGCTATAAGATAGTAAAAGGACATAAGAATAAATTAGTAGCAGATTGTTGGTATTCTTTATTATGTTAAAATCCCAAAGTTTTCTGAAGAATATGCAGAATTCTTTAAAAGTTTCAACTTGAACATTGAGTATAATGGGAGGGGTAAAAACACAAACTATAATAGGACATTGAACTCTGATCTATGTCACATGAGTTCAGAAGGTTCTGCAAAGAAAAACTTTAGTAAGAAGAAGAAGAAAAATGGTACCTTTTTGGGCTATGAGAGCCTTGTAAATGGTTCTGCAAAGAGGGGCAGAGTGTGGTGAGAAAGAAGAGATTAAAGATCTTTTGGTCTTTTTTTAGCCCCACAAATGAAAATGTAAGATTAGAACAACTTGTCTTCAAACTCTATATGAGAGGGTCATATCTTTTTGAGTTTAACAACTAACTCCCTCAACTTTCTTCTATCTAATATATACTCTTCAATTTGTGATTAGTACCAACAAAAACTGTTTGTTAATAAAATACTCTCCGTCTTAAAATATAAACAATAATTAAAAGAATTGATAAATTAACTTTAAAATTAAAATCAAATATATTACAAAAACTAACTAATTTTTACTTATATTTTAAAATAAAAAATAATATGTGTATTTAATTCTATCGTAATTAAAAATAGTTTTGAAGATAATATATTTGTATTTGAATAAATTTATATAAAATTTAATTAAATAATAAAAATAATAATATGTTTTTTAAAAATAAAAAAAGTAAAAAGAGTATGCAATTGTGTTTTGACATATATCTATGTGGTATGAAGTATCCTAAGTGATTGAAGAGGTTTGATAGTACATAACAACCCTAGTCGGTAGTGATGAGGTATGATTAAGGTGGTGGATGGTAAGAGAGGTAACTCTCAATTGGCATCTCCTGTACCCATAACTTTTGAAGCCTATGATAATGACATCTAACAGCTTTTTTGGTTTCTTTCTTATCTGTACTTTTTGTGGTTTTTCACTTTTCACTATTAAGAAATGTGTGATTTCGCTAAAAGGAACAACATCTACTGTGCATTCTCATTGCATTGTTACACTTTTCTACCAACTAAATAAATTAAATAAAAAAATAAAATCATGCTTGTTCTGAAACACTGAAAAGAAAAGAGATTTTGTTCATCTAAAATAAGGGGGTGCAGCATGCATTAACGAGCATGTGGTTTTGGTAGATTTTAATTAATCATCACCAAAGCAATTTAATGCAATGCCCTTCTTTTTTAGATTGATTTTAATGCAAAACCTTAGCACGGTGATTCGGGCTACTTGCATATCGTGTTCAATAAAGTATTATATTTTTTTTACTTGTGAGGTAAACGAGAACTTTTATCATAAAGTAGATTATCTTAAAGGTGCTTAGTAGATTATAATAGCATTTAGTAACTTTTCTTAGCTAATAATAAAGTAGACACGTGTTTTCGTAAAAATTTATGATTATATAGATTTGATTAAGGTGTCATTCTCAAATCCCCAAATTGAGCCATGGGTTTCAATTATGCAAATGACTCGATTTTTTCAACCTCAATTCCATTTTGGAGGTACTATATCCAAACAATAAATATTTTATCCAAAGAAAAAATGTGTAATTTTAGACAAAAATACTGTTTTTTCTCATCTATTGATATTTTTTTTCTTCTAATTATGTGTGGTTAAGGTAAATTTTGAAGTATCTAATTGATTGTAGAGTATTGGTACTCTATCAACTTTTATGTATTTCTTTTAAACTTTATTATAAAAAAAAAATATACATTTAGTAGATTAAATATAAATGAAACTTAACTAATTTATCTTATTTAACAGAAAAATTTGCACTAATCTAATTACTTATCTGACATAAAATTTATCAATGCACATATCAAATTTTCAACTCTACTATGTCTCTAAGTTTTGATTTTGAAAAAAATTTATACTCAATTAAAGTGAGTTTTTTTTTTTTTTTGGCTCAAAATCACTAATAAATTCAAGCAATGATAAAAATGATATATAAAATTTACGAGCAATTCGTTAATTTTGCTTATAATTGAATTGGGAGGCAGTATCATTAAACTTTGAAGTCCCATTAAATCTTATAGTATTTATTTTACACTAATATTTTTTCTTCATTTTTCTCTTATTTGTTTTCTGTTTATCTCCATTTGTGACATCGCGAGAGAAACACTCCTTGAGTAAAACACCATCGTCAAACCACCTTCTAGTGCCTTATTGCCTTTGTTAGGCCTAAGTGGCCAAAAAAACTACACATTATTTATCCTCTTGTTTACCTTTCAATCAAAATATAGTTTTTTTGTTTATTTTTAAACACTCTATCACTACTAAATTACTTTTTTTTCTTCTCTACAAAACTCATTATTTCTCCAATATATCTATTTGAAATTTCGAACTAACATTTCACGTTATAGTCCACCACAGTAGAATACCAATACCCTACAAATAGACTACCTATCAAAATATTCAATTTTTATTTTTAGAAATGAAAGTTGGTAAAGCTATGGGTTTTGGGGTGTATTCATCCATTACAAGTTGTGCTTATATGTAATTACTAGCTAGTATGAAATATGAACCTAGCTTCTTCATATTTTTTGAAATGAAAATAAGACTATTAAAATGATTTCAAATATATAAAACACACATAAAAAAAAGTCACAATACAAACAAAATATGGTTGGATTATAACCAATTTTAGAACATACATTAAATTAAAATTTTGACAGAAGAATACTAATTGTGTAAGTGTTACAAAATTAGTATGTTACAAAAATATATTGCATAATCCGGTTCAACTTGGTTTACAATATAAATATAATTACTCTTTGATACTATGAGGTTTTTGATAGCAAGCAAATACATTTATTAAAAAAAAAAAAGAGTATAAGAATACTCCAATTATTAGGCGAAGAATGTTGGATATATTCGAAAGGAAATTAAGCATATGCTTAGTACACGTGCATGCGCTTTAAAGCGCACAAATTGAATTTGCCAATGATCTTTTCTCTATATAAAGAAACAACTTGTGTGACACTTTCATTCCTCATTACGCCAAGTTGGGTAAAGGTAAAATTAGAGATTAGACATTGAGAAATAAAAGGGTTGCATACCCAGGGTTTATGAGATGACTTAAATACGTAGTGGATATGCCCACAACTCCTTTTCATCGAACTATTTCTGGAAATTTGACTATTATATGCTTTAAAGTATATAGATATACTCACCTGCCGCCCAAATCTTTTACCAATATTGCCACATGGATTATTTCATTTAGGTGCCATCTAAGATCACCTTCGATTAATTATGGATAAATTGTCTATAATTATGTTTTTTCTTTTTTCTTTTTTTTTTTTTATTTATAAATATTATTTAAAGACTTTTATAAATACTTTATGTTATTTGTCCCTTAATCCCATTACCGTTCATGACAAAAACTAAAGTTAAAAAATTCTAATCAAAATATCCTATGAAGTTAATTAAGGAAGGCATACTTAGCCACTGCAAGTCTGCAACACACAAATTGTTATTTAAATATAACAAATAGGCACTGTATACCATACACTATTATACAAATATTAAATAATTTTATTATATATATTTATTTAAGTTTTTATAGAATTTGTTTTCTTCTTCAATAATTTTAGTCTTTTATGTTACGTCATGGATTATTTTAATTTTTAAATAATTTTTTTTAAATATATTTATTTATTTAGAACATTATAAACACTCTTTCATAAAAATTTAGACTTATTTTATTTGTTTTTAAGAAAAAATTAAAAATTGAACAATGATTGAATTCAATATAAATTTTTCAAATGTAAAAAAGTCAAGAATGATTTCATATATAATTTTTTCATGTCTAAGTATGCTTATATGAATAATTCAATACGAGTTATTTGATCTATATTGTATGTAATATTCATGTGACTGATTCACTTCAATTCAACAGTTGATTATTCGATCTAAGGTTGTCTATATAGCTTACACTATTAATCTTGTTCGATCTAGATGTCAGTTTTGTGATCTAAGTTGTTTATAGCACTCGTATGACTACTATTATTCAATCAAATCGTCAGTTCTCTAATATGAGTTGTAAGTACCACTGATACGACTAGTCTTGTTTGATCAAACGATCGATTATTTGATCTAAATTGTTCGTAACACAATCTAATTTAGATTATGATACATTCCATCTTTTGTGGTATTTAGTATTGGGCAATAACTGAACTCTGTTTTGCGCTGTGATACATGAAACATTCCAAGTAGAGTTAAAATCTTCTACAGTCTTTAGTATCAGTAACCATGAAAAATTTCATATATTATAGTGCAAACTAAAGTTCACTAACTATCTATTTTTGAAATAGTCAATGTTATAATATTGTTAGGAGAATTGAACTCCTAATCTTCTTATCGCTTCAGTGCTTAACTCATCCACTAAATCAACCTTATATTCCATATTCACTAACTATCTTATACTAAAAACCATAGTAGATTACGGTTCGATGCAATTTTTTTTAATGAATTATAGTATGAATTATGGTTCACTTTTTAACATGTGAGTGTTACACGCAACTTAGACTAGATAACTGATTATTTGGTTGAACTTGACTAGTCGTATTTGTGGTGCAGACAACAATCGAAACGAATAACTAACCATTTGATCAAATAAGATAAATCATATGAGTATTACAAACAACTCAAAGAACTTACCTTTGTATCGAGCATGATTAGTTGTGTTAGCAATATGACAACATTATAAATCTGATCAATAAAGTTTATTTATACAAGATTAATTTTATTTTAACATAATTTTTCAAAATAGTATTAACTATTTAATTTTATTTTTGGAATCTACATGCCACATGATGCTTTCATAATAATTCCATTTTATTTTAATTATTTTATATAAAAAAAGTATATAATATCAAAAATTTCTCTACAAAATCCATTTTTATTTATTTTAGTCGTAAAACATATATTTTTTACTAAAGATATTTTTTCTAACAAACTTTATTTTTATTTTTATTTTTAATTTATAAAACACATTTTTCATTATCAAAGCAAAATTTATCAAAACTAAATAAATTTCTCATCATACTTTATTTTTTTTTATCAACAAAACACTTATTTGTTTAA
>JBBPBS010001143.1:4062523-4116698 GCA_037974835.1 Cicer judaicum | reverse complement strand
TCTATCTACCAAACATTTAGTTTATATTTTATTTTTTTAAAATAATATTGTTTTTGTGAAAAATATTTGTTTCTAGTTTAGTTTTAACATAATTTTTTGATATAATTTGATTATATTTTGTGCTTTCATGAAAAAACGAAACAAAAGTTTATCCAACTATTCAATTTTTAATTATTTTAAAGCTCTCCATTAAATCAATTCTTTTATTATATGTTATGTTTAATTAATCAATATTTTTCTTGATCAAATAATGTAGTAGTTAAATTTATACATTTAAAGTGTGGAGAAGTGAGATATCCCTTGTTCAAATTCGAGTTTTTGCAATATAAAAATATAGTAATAAAATATGTATAATTTTTTTATATATCTAATTCAACCAATGTTAGAGTAGTAAAATAATTTATATTAAATTTATTATTTGTTTAAAAACTTTAATTTTTTTTAAATTTACTCAATTCTAAAATTTTATGAAAAAATATTTATAATGTTCTAAAATATTTGAAAAAACTATTCAAAAATTAAAATTTACCATATAAGTCGAGTTAACATAAGACTAAAGTTGTTGATGAAAAAACAACTTCTAAAAAAATTAAATAAATATTTATAATAAAATGTTATAAATATTGTACAATTTTTGATTATATGATATTTTTAACTAATGTGATATGTAAACACAACCACGTGCCTGTTGCAGTGGTTAAGTGTTGCATATTTAATTTCAATGACACTAGTTTGATGCCATTGAAGGATTTGTCTAATTTTGATTGGTGTCACTTCATGATGGATAATTTAACCACAATATTTTAAAGAATAACCTAGAAAAAAATCATTACTTTTACAAACGTGTTTGATTCAATAAAAATATATTATAATACGTTGTTACATTTTTTTATTTAAAAAAACACTTTTTCAAAACAAAAAAATTATTTTTGAAATATTTAATCTACTGATTATAACTATAACTGTTCTTTTTAAGAAAAATGTAATTTTACTACGACAGTCAAACATAAAATAACTTATATTTTATTAAAAAAAATTAAAAAATAATATTTAAATGATTGAATAACAAAATAACTTTTTAATAATATATTTTCTGATTTTTTTTTTCATTTAAAATCAATATATTTTTCAATAGAATGATCATTTATAAATCGTCATATTTTAATTATTTTTATCTTAACTTCGTAATTTAAAAAAACTTCACGTTTCTTAAAGACTCCTCCTCAACAGGAGTTCATTAATCATTTGGATTTATTCTCTTATTTTCCATGTTTTAAAATTAGTTAATGATAACCATAAGTCAAGATATCTCTTCCTCTTTCTTTTTTAATAGAGTATACGTTATACTCTATATGCCCCTCCCTTGATGAATGATTCATTAGCGTAGTTCCCTCAAATTAAATAAAGTATAATATAAAAAAATATAAATCAAAAGAGAGATAATAATATTTTTGTTAAAATATTTTTATTAAAATATTTTTATTAAATATTGGTGCATTCACCATTATTATTAATGTAAAGTGAAAATTATCAAACTGAAAATTGTGTATGTAGTAAATTAATTAAAAGATAAAATTAAAAAAATAATAATAATTAAAATTAAAAATATTTATTCATTTTAAATATTTTATTTTATAAATAAATAACTTATTGTATTGTGTAAAAAAAGATTTCATTTTGGTCGGAAACAGGAAGCCTTAATTACGAATCCTTCTTTATCTTATATAGAAAGCCAAATATATCGGGACCTTGATAGTGTCATGCTTCACATTTGAAATGTTTTGGTCCCATCTCTATTGATCATAATTTCCATATTATTTTTGGTCGGTTAGTAGTTAGTACACACACTTCATGAGTTATCTTCACTTTCACGTTACTCAAATTTGTTGACCCAAATTGAAGTATCCCACTACGTAAAATTCATGGTTTTGACTTTTGGCAGAGCCTTAATATTGGTAAAACAAAAATCATTAATTCAAACTCTACATTGTGATACTCATTATAGGAACCCACAATTTAACCACAAATTCGTCCTTTCTTTTAGATTTATTTCTCAAAATTACTTTCCATAAAAACCAAGGTTGATAGATCTATTGCCAATACTATTAAGAAACGATGTTTGGTTATCTACTCGTGAAAAACTTGAGAGAGGTTTGTGGATATATAGCTGTATACATAGATCTATGTGGGTTGTTAGGTCATTTCTTTTAGGAATCGAGGGTTAAGAATTTTTTTTTTAGGTTTTATCCTTCATAGATAGGATATATGATTGATTGTGAATTTCTAATTATACTAGTTGAATATGGACATATATATTAGGAAAGTATCCCTCACACGCAAATTGAGTAAAATAAATATGAGAAATTAAGAGGTTTAATTAGATTTGTCAAATTAATAAGGTTCAAAAGAATATTCCTCACACCATGTTCGAAAACATATAATTTCAGTTGCTTAAGCTAACTCATATGCAATTTTATTACACAAACGACTAATTACATTAACTAAGCGATTAATATATACATTCAAACATAATATTAACGATCAATACTATAGTCAAGAAAAAAACAATTAATACAACACTAAACTATTAATTAGTCATATGAGTCTTAATTCAAGCACATATTAATACAAATTTTCCTTAACTTCAGTTAATTTATATTCATAGTAATTACTGCAATTTAAATATATAATGCAACTAAATAAAAATTAATCCGATGAAAATATTAAATATTAAAATAATATAAACTATATAGAATATAATTAACATATTGTATTTGAAACCTCGTAACATAGTATCCACAATCTATCTCGTTTTTTTTATAAACACACTAGAAAAATAAAAAAATATATGCATTAATGCAGTTATTTATAAGACAACATCTGAATTTTATGTTAATTTTATAAGTCAAATTTTTTGTTACAATATTTATAATCATACACTAAATATAATACGTATATGTGTAAAACATGTATTGGTCTCCACATATACGTGTTTAATATAGCTCTAACAAATATATATAAATTAATATACTTATAATAATCACACACAAACAACCACATATATTTATACATATTTTGATATCATTATATACATATGTATCAAACATAAACTTCAATTTCGAGTGATTTGCATAATCACCATGTACTGAATCTAAATAGTAAACTATTTATAATGTGACATTAATGATAATAACCACTCAGTGCCTCCTAAAATAAATTCAATTAGCAAATCAAATAAAAAAAGATAAATAATATACCATAAATTAAATTTGAAAGAAAAACTAATTTATAATTATATAGAATAATAAACAATTTACTCGAATGATCTTTGTTGTCCATTAGTATATCAATTACATAATCTTTGACCCAAATTAGATCAATTTCAAATAGGGATATCTTATGGGGAGATATAAAGGAGAATATTTTGATCAATTGAGACAGACACACCAATTTTTCGTACAAATATCTTAAATAAAAATATAAATTCTAGTCACTAATTCATTTATACAAAAAACTAATAATTCATTCACTATTGTTGTTTGGAGTACCTTATAGATATGGCGATTATAGAAACACCTAGTTCTTGAAGTTTGACAAACATCAATCAAGTTTTTGGTGGTGGTTTGGATTTTTGCGTTTTTGGGCCGGTGGTATGCGTTTTTTGAGCCGATGGTGTGCGTTTTTTGTGGTAGTTTGCGTTATCGAGTTTTTGGTATTTCTTGTGTTTCTGATCTCTCTCTTGCTTCTTGTTTATGTGTTTCACTAAGGGCCGATAATCTATTTATGAAAGAAATGAGCGAGGAAAATGAAAGGTTTTGGCTAGAAGAAGAAGGGGTTTGTTGAACATGTGCGATTTCGTTATATCTCATATTTTTTTTATAAACAATGCTTTTAAAGTAAAGCGTTGTCTAAGATACTCTAATTTTTTTTAGTAACATTTTAGACAACACTTTTTCATAAAACATTGTCTAAGGTTACTAAATATTTTTTATAAGACTTGAATTAACGTTTTTTGTAATGTTTTTTGAGAAAAACGGTTTTATAAGACTCTAGACGTCTTTTTTTTTTTAAAGTGTTGTCTAATATTCACAAAGTAAAAATTATAAGACCGTAGATAATAGATTCATCAAATTTTTTTTTTAGAAGATTTAAGATAATATTATAATGATAAGTGTTGTCTAACATTATATTTTTTAATATATATATATATATAACAACACATTTGTAAAGCGCTGTTATTACACATTTTTATCGTAGTGATTTGGACAATAGCAATAGCACGGCCATAGACTGCAATTCTAACACGCTGCAATTGAATTCAATTGTGTCTTGTTTTGCTAGACTCAGACGCCTAATCAACTCTTCTACCATATGTACCATTACTTTAAAATTTTCCCTTCTATTATCTCTTTCAACCAACCAAGTGACCACACTCACGCATGCTCAAATATTTTATTCATATGTATATTATTTCTTCTTCGTCGGTATAAAAAATTATTTTTTCAATAAATTCTTCTCACCAATTCAAGATCCTATATAAATAAATCCGCCACCTCTAAATATGAACATCCACGTCATCAACTTAGTATTAGCTACTGATTTCAAAGTAGTTATACATTTGATATAAGAATGTATTATCCAAAATTTACTGTGAATCAACCTAATTAATCAAGTTAACTACGTCCAGATATACATTCACTTGATATTTCTATGTTAACAAGTGTTCTACGAGTATTTATTAAGGAAATAAGTAAAAAAATAGGCGGTTTTGGCAAGATTTCAAAATAATAAATACACAATTTGCAAGATTTTATTGCCACATTTAACTTCTTAACACATACTATTTCCGATCATTATTATAAAAATAAAAAGTTTGCAGTCATTAAAAAAATTAATTAGATATAACTAATTACTTAAATTTTTTGTAAAATATAATTTAAATTTATTATTAAATGAGTCGAAAGTAAATAATGATTAATATTTGATACTAATTTTTTTTAGTTATAACAATGAGTTAATGAAGATATTTGCAAGAAAAATAGTGATTTATACCGGTGATATGGATGTTTAAGAAGTAGGGTAATATTTGATTAGGCATGTGAAAGGTACTGGACATAAAAATAGGAAAGGTGGAGATTGGTTGGGCATGGTGTGAGATGGTGGTGTGCATGCAATATGCATGCCTGTTAGAGACAAAAGTACAGAACAATGGTGCAGTCCTAGAAAAGGACAATGGCAGTGATAGATAGAGGGTTGAGGCTGAGGCTGCTACATCATTCAATCTTGTGTGTGAAATTCCACATCAATACACAGACGTCAGGCGCGTGATCCAAGATTAGATTTAAGTCCCCCTGCGCTGCTACTCTGCCTCTCACACTCACACACAAACAAACATTATATTATTCTCTTGATGCAATTTCATTACCATAATAAATTTCACAAAAATTGACTTCAATATTTTCCTTTATAAAATTTTAGTTTTGGACTTTTTAAGAATTTTCTTTCATTTCTATACTATTAAATTAACTCGTATGTAATAATTTTTTTAATATATTTATAGTATTATAAAAATACTGTCTACAAAAATTTATAATTTTTTAATAATAAATTAAATATGAGTCTATATTATATATATAGTACAACATGTAAATTTTTAAGAAAAATACGTAGACCGTATTCACTATTTAAATATCGGGTCATTCCTAATTAAATATTTTTAAAATAATAATTTTTTAATTTTTTTATTAATGAATATAATTACTTAATATCTCTATATTTCTATATAGTTAATACATTCATACACTTTAAAATAATTAGTTAAATATATATATATATATATATCACAACACTACTACAAGATAACACTATTTCATCATATAAAAAGGAATTAAAGTCGTATGTATAATTATGTTCTTTACATACTAGACAAACGAAGAATTTGTTCTAAGATGTTATAATGTCAACCAACTCTAACAAAATTGTTGAACAAATTAAAATTGACTAATAATAAAATTAGTTAATAATTTTAGAGAATTACAATGACAAAGAGTAATAATTTCAAATAGAGTTAAGTTAAAATTCTCTAAAAGAATATAATATAATTATAATGTTTTTTTTTATATCGATGGGAGTTGCAGATCATAGACCTCCCAATTAAAATCAGTTGCATCGTATATACTAATTTTATATTCATCTTACATCCAAAACACCAATGTATTGTACCCCAGTTAGTGGATGATGATATATTGAATATTGCGCATGGTTTAAACAAATTCAAAAAACAATCAACGTGTCCCACTTGTACAATGAGATCATGCTCATAAAAAATTAATTAAAACTATTGCTTCTAATTAGTAAACATCCATAACAATACATATAGTAAAATTAGTAGTTTCGAGCTAGATATATACAGTATAAACTCCATTACAGTTCAAGAAAGTTCTAATCTTGGATTAATTGTGAACCAATATTGCAACTTGTGACCTTTAGTTCAGCCCTACATTCATCCATTAATTCCATCATTCACCATTTTCAACATATTGATCTGATTGATTCATTGACATTAAAGTTGTACAACATGGTCCACCCTTTGCTTTGAATCTAAGGTATCAATCAAAGCTACCTTCTCCAACTTATACTAAGTGGCTAATTTATATAAAGTTATCCTAAAATGAAAAATGTGTATATGCAAGACCACTTAAACGCTCAAATGTGGGAAGTTCAAATTTTTATTTCTCAATTTTTTATTTATTAGAAGTTGCTTATAGTATTTCATTAATAATAATGTCTTCAATACAACAAAGAATTTCAATAAAGTTGTTATAACTAACAAATGATGTGGTACCCCTGCAAGAATATATGAACTACTTCAACGAGAGGAGCTCAATACTCTTTTTATGTGATGTTTATTCTTCTTGAAGTCAAACTTTGGTACATAAGTAGATTCATTTACTCTTGAAGTTTCCAATCAATCTAATTGTGGATCCAATAACTAGTGAGTTATGATTTGTGAATATGACTTTGACAAATAATCCAGATGAGAGAAGTTGAGGGGACTATACCTCTCCAACATTCTTGTAGTTAACTATTTATTAATATTTAATAACAAATTTAGACACACGCCCTTTGACATTCTTTTATTTTTTTTACAAAGTTGCATAATTTTGGAAAAAGGTAAAAAAAAAAATTAAAAAAAAAAAAACCATTAAACTAATGGCAAAGTCATGAAGAGAAATAATCGGCAGCTGAGAATAATATATGTACGTCAATTGGGATTTTCTTAAACTTTTGTTTGCTATATTTATTCACAAGGCAATTTCTTAAGTTCTAGTAGTACTACTTGAACTAGGCATAATCAACTTAATTTGGTCTTCCCGGAGATACACATATTTTTGAAATAATGTTTTTTGTCCCACGTCTTAATTTAAGTGATGTCACTGCTTAGACCATCAAGGCAACAACTTCATTCTGATTTTATTTTATTTTCCTCGGTATTGTTATGTGATAAATCAAAAATTGATCCCCACTCATCTTCCATCTCTATCAGTCAACATCCATGAAGCTGTATGCAAAATAAAAATAATATGTGACAAACAATATTCTAACAGCTCGACTATAGTTAAGGTCAATTCATTAAGTCCAAATATCCATTCTCCTCGGCGCGTAGCTTCTCTTATAATTTAATTTTTCCTTATGAAAAGAATTTTTGAACTATTATCAAAAATTGAATATAAGAAATTACTCGGAGTGTAGAAGTTTTATTTAATGTTAATTTTTAGTTGTTATTTTTGTTAGTAGTAGATAAGTTGAACTGTAGTATAGAATATTTGAATTGACAAGTTGATCAAATTCAAAATATGTTAATCCAACTTTGCTGCTGAAGGAATGACATTTAATTCCGAGTTGCAAATAGTTGAGAAAGGGTGCCATATAGATATGCTTCAAGGACCACGAAAAAGTTTGGCCACTAAATGTGAAAAAGTTTTTTATGCCTCTTTTCTTTCTTCCTTCAATGTCGGTTTTTCCTTATTTCTAGTTTCTACTACTTTATACGACTAAGAATGTGGATGATAATCAATTGTAAAAAGAATGAGAATATATAGAATGACACAATGATTTTATCAACAAATTTTTGTAAACGATGGATCTAGTTAATCAACTTTTAAAAAAGATATTTGCAACTTTATTTTTATTAAATTAGGATAAAATAAAAAAGTTATATTGAAAGAGAGTATGTGGTAATAGACATTTTTTTTAAAACACAAAAGTAACTAGATTGAGGATTATTTAGATCTAAAACAACCCAATCTTGAATTATATAGAAAATTGAATTTTATACTTCATTATTGACTTGTGCCCTTCATTTATAATTTTTCTCATTCAACTTACTAAAAATAACTTCAAGTGAATAGTAAAAATTAAAATAAATTCAGTTATTTTGATCATATCTCCACATTTTTAAAATTTTTAAAAAATAATTTATTTATTTTACATTTAAAATTTCCGATGTTATATTTCAATATCAAAAATTTTAAAAATGAAATTTATGGAAGTTGTTTTCAATCAAAAATTTGAAATATCTTGTAGTTGTTTTCAATCGGAAATTTCTGATATTGAAATATATAACTATATAAAATTTCATTCTTGAGATTCCTAAGTATGTTTTTTTTCCTTTTTTTTTCTTCCATTTTTCAATTTATTTTGTTTACATTATTTTATGGCTAGAGTGTGGAATGAACATTTTTTTTACCCAATTAGAGAGAGCTCCAAAAAATAAATTATACTAAAATATTGAAGTGTGATGATAGGATATTGTTATTTAGTGATTTTAGAAACTTAGTATATTTGAAATAGTTGATTTATTGATGTTTGGAACTTATTAGGATTTTATTTGATGTACTAAAAGAGGTGAAATGATAATATATCTCAAATACTATAACTGGTGTTTTTGTCACCCCTGCTTAAAAAAAAATAAAAAAAAATTATGTAAAATAAAATATCGGAAATTTTGGTAATGGTACGGAATTGGAGTAACGTTTTTTATGTTGGAATGAATGAAAATGATAGGGATTAAAGTTGAATTTTTTTTTACATATTGAGGGGGTACAAGTCAAATTGTGC
This sequence comes from Cicer judaicum, assembly GCA_037974835.1. Taxonomy (NCBI): domain Eukaryota; kingdom Viridiplantae; phylum Streptophyta; class Magnoliopsida; order Fabales; family Fabaceae; genus Cicer; species Cicer judaicum. Next base: position 4,107,578 of record JBBPBS010001143.1, on the reverse strand, counting down.
GGGTACAAATCCAATTGTCTGAATTATATTTGGGCTATTTTATGGACCGCCCCATTTCCTTCTCTCTTTACAAAAGATAGATCCACCTTGTTGAACAAACTTAGGATTATCTACTAAATATTATAAGTTGCTCTCACTCAAAAAAAGTTAATGGTTTTATTAGTAGAAAATCATACGTGCAACTCTATGAAAGATGATGTTCCACTAATTGAAATTTATAGATCTGTCTCTTTGCATGCATGTTTATTATTGTTGATCTGCTCATTTATGTTGTGATTTTTCAAGGTGTGGTTGCTTTTTGTGCGTTGATCTGTCGCATTGAGGTCCTAATCGCCGTTAGGATCATGTCATGAACATGCATGCTTTGTTGCTCAAAACACGCTTTATTTCTTGCAAAGCACAAATTATATATAAACTCAGAGTGTCGTCATCTGGTTTTAACTTTATATTTGCATTGGTGGTGAAGTTAATATTGAGAGCCGACCCAAACCAAACTTTAGTTACACGTCAAATTTTTTTTACTAGAATAAACTCTCATGTCATTTCATCATAATAATGATTAAACTATGGCAAAAAAGAATACGAATGACCCATTTTACAAGGGAGTGAACCGCTATATTTGCTTGAAGTCCAATAAAATTGACAAAAAAGTTTGACTAATTAGCCGAAAAACAAGTAAGTTTCAAAAATTATGTGATGGTATAGTAGCCCATGGACCATTGGACTGCACAAAGTAAGCCCAAAGCATGGCCCGGCTCATATATTTATTTCTCTATTACTTTTTTTGGATAAAATTTGATTTTTTTTTATCATAATAAAAAATCATAATGCTGCTCTGTTATGGAGAAAAAATTCATAAAAATCAGTTGGGTGGTTGTAGCGATGTCATCACGTGGACACTTCATATTTTCCACTTTAAGATAATGATTCGGAATGTTGAACAGATGCATTGACTTCACGATGAATCTTTCTTCAATTTTTATACTAACAGCTATTAAGTTATAAGTGCGTCAGATACATAAATTAATTCCATGCATATGCAAAAGATTTAAGTTGATAGGTGCTGTGGATAAAGTAGTATGCTTAACATCAAATTGCATTTTTCATTAATGGTTATGACACTAAAGAAAAATAGCACCAAACCAATTATTAAGTTTGTATATGGAAAGCACTTTTAAAACAGAGAACAACGTTAAGACCAAAAAAAAAACAGAGGACAACGAAAATAAATAAAATTGTAACCAACCGCCGTTTTGCTGCAGAAAACAGGGTGAGTGCGATTCTATGCTAAGAGTGTAATCTCATGTAATAACTTTATCGATGGGTTGGATTGTACTCTATTTTTTAATATAGTTTTTGTTACTTATTATATAAAACGGTTGTGTAGAAGTTTTTTGAACTGAAATGTCATATTGTTTAGAAAAGTAAAAATTAAATAATATGAGATGAGCTATAAATATAATATTTTAAGGTTTTAAGTGAAAATAATGTTGAGTTGTCGTAGGCATGGCAACGGGGCCGGTCGGGGGCGGATTTCGCCTCCTTCACACCCGCACCCGACTAATCGGAGAAAATCCACATTCGTCCTCGTTTTATAGCGAGTAACGGATCTCGGGTTTCCCCGCCCGCATTCGCACCCACACATATATATATAGAATTATAAATTTAAAAATCATATTTATTATAATAAAATAATTATTATTAAATAATAATAAAATTAAAACAATATTTTTTATAGAGATAAAATTATCTTTTAATATTTAAAAGAATATTATATATATTAAATATGTATATGTTTATAAAATTTAAAAATTGCAATAATATTACTTGCGGAAAAATCCGTACCCGCACCCACACCTAATTAAAGCGGGTTTTTCCCGCCCAAATTAAACAGGTTTGGATGGGTATCCGCGAGTGCGGATTTTATTGTCATCCCTATGAGTTGGACTATAATTCATATTATAAAAAATATATATTTTAAGGTTTTAAGTGAAAATGATGTTGAGTTGGATTATAATCCATATTATAAAAAATATATTATTTTTATTATGTATGATATTTATATTAACATATATTATCATTATATATATTATTAAGAAAATTAAATTTGTATGTTATATTATAAAATTGTTGTACAAAAGTATTTAATTATATCTCACCATTTTGATGTGGTGTGATGTTATTTTTCAAACACATATAAAAAAAATTTAAACAATGGTATGTGATTTTATTTTATTTTTTTGGAAAAAGTGATATGTGATTAAATGAATATATAAAACTGCATATAAAATAAACTATTATGATATAATTTTTGTACTTTTTATTTGATTAATTTCTAGATTCATCTTTGATTATTAAAGAGGTTAACTATTTGTATAAAAAGTCTTTTTAATTATTTAAAACTCCAAGTTCTTCAAAATTTTGAAAATAATTTTTTAAGAAAAAAAATTCACAAGTTTTACATTACGCAACTTATTTCATAAAATTTGAAATTCCAAGCTTTCTGAAAATTTAAAAATACATTTATTTCTAAAAAAAAGTTTGTAGCAAAACAAAATTTCACAAATTTTTCAATACACAACATATTCCAAAAAACTTAAAACCTTAAATTTTTATAACTTTAAAAATAATTAAAAAAAATAAAATTTATACCTAAAAACTTTTTAAAAAAAAAATTAGTATGGTTTAGGATTTAAATTTTTTCAGAAATTTTGAAAATATTTTTGTATTCCAGAAAAATGTGAATCGATTGTTTAGTTTGTAAAATAAAAAAAAAAAAAAAGTTTAAGGATAAAGTTCACCTATTTAAAAAATTATTAGGTATGCCGCGGCCTAAAATTTTGAGTGTTTCTCGAATTTAATAAAGTAGCCACCAAAATTTATTTTAAAATAAAAAAAATATTGGAAAATCCTTAAAAATTAAAAAAAAATGATATTTGAACCTAAATTTTGAGTTTGAGAGTCGATTATGCATAAAGAATGTATTAACACCCTACGACATCGGTCGTTAAAAAAATATTATCTATAATTAATTGAACAAAATTAATATTAACTTAAATATACTTATTTATTCTTTCTATTAAATATAAATATCAATTTTTTTTAATTAAATGTGTGCTTAAAAAGAAAAAACAAAAAGATTTTTTTATTAATGTGCTTGAGAAGAGTGTGATCTTGCTCCTACGTATCCATCGGTGCGATAGAGAAATCAAAGCTAAATAGTTTTTGGGTAGAAATTGCGGATGTGTTGATTGCTTTTAAAGAAATTGTATATTGTTGTTGATAAAAATGAGTTGTTTTGCCGGAAAGAAAACAAAAATTGTTTGATTTGAATAATTATTTTGAAAAAAAAATGAGTTTTAAGATTATCAAGTTGTACAACTAGTGTATCAAAAACTCAAAGAGTAAATAGATGTCTCACCTAGTTATTTCGTTTAAGAATATCTTTTATTATTTTCAATTTTAAAATTGAGTTTTAAAGCCACCAAGTAGTACAATTTGTGTCTTGACAACTCAAAGATTAAAAAGATGTCACATCTAATTAATCTAATATTTATTTATTGTGAATGTTTTTTTTAAATAAACAAATACACATAGAGAAATACGCTTCATTGTTAAGAGAGAGAGAGAACAAACTCGCAAAAAACAGCCACGAAAGGGGAGTTGCTCGAGGCGGTGGTTCGTTTAGGGTCAAAGTTGACGGTGGTGGCTGAGTAAAAGCTCTAGCGATAGCACTCGTCGTGGTGGTTCGTTAGAATCAAAGTTGACGGAGGTGGTTGTGTGGACTCTCTGACAGTAGTACTCGTGGTGGTGATTTGTGGAGGTCAATTTGATGATGGTTTCCTAAGGGATTGCAAAAGATGATGATATGTGGCTCATGCTCTCTCTAACTCTCTACATTTTAAGAAGATTGTGGTTTTCTTTGTTGATCTTAGAAGCAAAGAAGAACTCTATTTTCTCTATTCTAATTTTTTTAGAAAAATCAAAACTCTCCTCAAACCAAATTTTGGTTCTCAATTTGTAGGCTACAAGGATGGATCGTTGCGTCTAGTAGATAAATTGAGTTTCAATTTTTCTGTTGTTTTACATAAACTATGGAGTGTCAAGTGAAGATAAGACTTCTATTTTTTTGTGGAATTCAAAGTTGGTGAAGATGAGACTTCAATTTTTTGTGAAATACAAAGTTTGATAGAGTGCAACGTTTGATAGAGTGCAAAGTTGGTGAATATTCAAAAGGAGGAAAATATAGAAGTTTTAAAACGTGGAGGAGGAAAACTTGTACTATTTAACCAAAACATTATTTTTATTTGTTTGTTAGTTATTGTTACTTTTTATTTATTTATTTATATTTTTATAATTTAAATTGGATATTTTGTTAAAACTTTAATAAGAAAGTAAGCTCAATTATTGAAATAGATTTAAGAATTTTATTTTATTTTTTTTGAATTTTTTTAATACAATAAAAATGTGATTGTAAATATATAAAATTAAGAACATTATTATGATATATTATTTTTAATTTTTTTTTAAATACTCAAGACAAAATTAGAGTCATACAAGGTATAAATATATCAATAGAGGTAGAAAATGATGGACCCTGTATTCGATTATACTTGTGGATATGGGCCCTGTTATACATTAAAAAATTATTCACAGTACTGCAACAATTTATCTTTTTCGCCTCACTACATTTGTATACATGTCATTTCTCATCCCCTATATGATCTGAAACTCCCCCAAAAACTCGAAATTATTCATTGAAAGGACACTTTCCAACGACATTTCACTAAAACACCCTTTTCTTAGTATATAATAAACGAGTATAATCAGAACAAATCTTCTAACTTATATATAAAAATGATGATGTATATTTATATGACCTTAAAGTTTTTTGGGAAGAGATATAATATCAAAAGAAATTTGTTGATCCGGATCATTGGAGCCAAAGTCTTTATGCTTGTGTAGTTAAGAAGTAGATCTCATTGATAACAGTCGGCACGAGAGGATCTTAATTATGAAAGGGAGAGACTATATCCACTCCAAAATTTTATTTTATTTTTTTATAAAAATAAATATACTTACAATAATATTTATATATAATGTATGATATATATAACTAATGTCTAATAATAATATTAAATTGTAGAGTAATTTAATAGTAATTAATATTTTCATAAACCTCTTGTCCACGACAGCGCAAATATAGAATTTGAGAAAGTAACACTTAGAATTTTTTTTTTGTTAAATTTAATTGTGAGTAGTTACTCACATAGATTGTCCATCTTTATCCTCCTCCAATGTTTGTTCTTGTGCCACTGATTGGTGCTTTTTCACCATCGCAATTCTTTCTTGTCATAAAGGTTGTTGTTCCACCACCAGCTGGACTCCATTAGTTTTTGCTACATACAGTGTGACGAAAACTTCACATAACTTTTATTTTCAAAAACATATATACTAGCTAGTTTAAGCAAACATTAACTTAATGGAGTCATGTTACATTGTACTGTCAAATTTCAGAAGCACAAATTGCTGTTTTAATTTTAATTATTTTTAGTACATATCAATGATTGCCAATGTTTCTGTCAAATGCTCAACTGAAATAATCGTTTCGAACTTTTGTATTGTATTTCATATAAAATACATTGTCTGAATGACATATTTGAATTTTTTTTAATTATATTTATACATTATATACTATTAGAGTGTGTTTCTAATAAATTGTTATCCGAAAGAGTAAGAAATAATTTGAAGTTTTTAAAAGACATATGAATATGTAGGGGATTAAAAAAATTTCTTACATATATCGACGTGCTTTACAATGTATTTTCTTTTAAGTTATTTCTTACTTTAAAGGATTTAAATAAAACAAATAATATATTATAAGTTATCTATTTGAAAAAAACTCAAATTCTATTTACCTTAAATATATCACAATTTAATTTTGTAATGATAAATGAATTCAATATAAAGATGTAATATCGTCAATCGTGCAAACATAATTGCAACAGTTTTACAATGTGACATTACTATTCTTTAAACTCCTGAAGAAGATATCTGAAGAACACCGCACTCTCCACCAAATAAAAGAAATGAAATGGCCTTTGGAAGCCCTCTAAGGAAAAAGTGTTCATATGAATATAGCTTTCTAGACTTTGAAAGGCTTCCTAGTGTGAAAGTAGACAGCTCAAGTTTTAAATCTTTATATCCAACTCACAAACTAATAAATATTTTGTTTAAATAAATGGTTTAAGAAAATGGCATTACTATAAGTACAATATGACAAATTTGAATCCATTTCACTTCACTTAGCATCTATTTCTTTGGTTAGCAACGTTTAAGAATCTCAGATTGGAACTTGACGTCATTTTATTCCCTTGCCTTTTTATCGTACGTGTTTTAGCGTCACATATGTTTATTATACCCACAATCAGCAATTAAACGCACTCATATTTAAGATGATTTGATCTACTATATTAATTTTAAATTGCAAGAAACATGTGTTATAATATGAGATCCAAACTTGATGATTATATATCTTCTCAAAATATGCCTCAAAATCAAATAGCTAGTGTTATTTATAACTGAATTAAATTAATTTAGTTACCATAAAGGTAGTTAGTTAGTTAATTTAACTAATGTGTGTCTTTAAACACTGTAGATAATTGTAAATGTACTGTGTTGCAAAACTGAAAAATCAAGAGAGATAAAAGCAATTATCAAATGGATTCATAAAAATAAGAGAAGAGAGATTAAGGGAGAGAGATCAGAAAAGAGATTGTAAGAGAAATTAGTATTATTCAATTCTCAAAAGTAATAGATACTAGGAGATTATAATTGATGAGACTTAATCTTGTAAATTCATATGTTCATAGTAAATTGTGTTGTTATTTTACCCGTCACGTAAATCTCAAGTAATTGAAATTGAATACGTAAATCCAAGTGTTATTATTGTCTTATCTTTCTTTAATTTTCGTTTACATTGATTAAAAATAACATTATCCGTTTTAGTGGATTAGTTATGGTCAAGAACATTATTTGTTTTCTGCGAAAATGAAGAAGATTATTTGTTTCAATTTCTTATTTTACAATTGTTAGTTTCTGTTTTATTGGTTAATTCTTGCTGCAGATCCCAATATTGTTTTAACATAACTAAACTTAGAGTGGTTTCTTCGTGGATAACAGAAAAGAATAATTAATGTTACTGATTAATTAATTAGTAGAAAGAGACAAATATTATTAGTAGATATCTAATTTCTAACTTTATTTTCAATACTTATTCAGTATTTTATATTTGATATTCAAATATATATATATATATATATATATATATATATATATAAATAGTTTTAAATAGACATCAATATATATTTTTTTCTCTATCTTTACATATCGTATATATCTTTGCATTTCAAAAATGTAGTTATAAATCAAAAGTAGAAAACCCTGTTTGTCATTAAAAAAAATTAATAAGGCATGTTATAAATCAAAAGTAGAAAACTCTGTTTGTGATTAAAAAAATCAAATGGAAAAACAAAGCATGATTTATTTATTTATTTATTTTTTTACATAGGCAAGAAAATGAATATAATATTTGAGCTTTGATTTAAATATAAAAAAGGGTAATGGGGAGTATACACTATATATACCCGTCTGAAAATTCAATTGGAATCACTAAAACGTTGATGCCTTGGGTTTGTGAGAGTAATGGCAAACTTAAAGCAAGTAGCATGCTCAATAATTTTGTTGGTATTATTATTTACCAAGGTGGAAAGTCGTTCACTTGATGCAGTCATTGAGATTAATAAGAAGATCCAAGCCAAGCGTTGTTGCCAACAAATTATTCAAAAATCACAGTTACTTCGAGCAAGTTTTGCAAAAGACGAACATAAATTTCGAAATCTTTACGACTCCGAACGACTTAGTCCTCAAGGGCCTGACCCTAGACACCATTGACGTTTGCTACTAAATGTAATGTAAAACTTTATTTTATACGTACAATTTTACATTGGTATTTTTTTCTGAAGATTTTATATTAGTAATTAACATGTAAATAATTAAAATACGAACATATTTAAAATACGAACATATTTTATATATAAAATCACTAATCATATAATAAGGGTTATGCTATATTATTAAAGTATAAAACTAAACAACCTATAAAACAATATGCGAAAAGTAGTTGAGATTTATGAATATAAGTAAACTAATATGTATTTCAAGTAGCATTTATATCAATCTGTTTTTGGGACACTCCAATGTTATATAAAAAGGATGTGATATAGACTTTTTATAGCAAAACAAATTAGGTAATTGAATATTGAGTCATTAAAATTAGGCTGGCCTCAATGTCAAATGATGCTCAAAGAGATATTTACGGATTAAACGCTGTGAGGTTTTTACATGCACGAAGAAATTTAAAATTCAATCCTTGTAAGATAAGAATTATATCATATCCATTGAACCAACTTTACTTAAAATTATTAAAAATTGGATTTCGTTCATCACTTGATTTTTTATTTTTAAGAATAAATAAATTTTATTTATACTAAAATAAAAATAATAATTTAATGACTAAAAAAATAAAAAACACATTGACACGATGCACATACAAATTGCATTGACTAATGAAAAATAATTTAATCAAAACTTTAATTATAACAAACTAATGTTTTTTATTGACAAATGATCAAAAATATTGTGAGCTACATAATAGATCACCGAATGAAAGAATGAGTTATTTGTCACTGTAAACACAATACCGATATACAAAAATAATTTAAAAAGTGATTTCGAATAAAAAATAACTATAAACCACAACACAATAAAGAAAAAAAAATGGCCTTACCAAGTTGATTTATTATTTCTTTTTTGTGTATAATTGAGCCAATAAAATTTGAATACTTTCCTTAAACATTTAGAAATTAAGGGATAAATTATTTTAACATGGTTAAACTTCAAGAATGAATTTATAAGTTGGTAAAATATTGCGCCAAAAAAAAGGTTGAATTTTGAAGTTATTTTGAGAGCTAGTCCCCAGTTGTTAATTTGGGCTATACACAGATACAAGAACAACAGAGGCCCAAATGAAGGGAAAAAAAAAGCCTAAAAAGATCCATAGCCTAAAAAGAGTCCACAGTGAAGCGTAGCGTTCCAACCGCCATACCGGCGCGTGCAGATCCTTTCCGGGGACTAATCTACTCCAGTCTACTCCGTCCCGACAAGTATACGCCACGCGCCAAACATCCGCCTATGAAAACATTTCAAATTTTCGCAAACGAAATTCCGCGCCACAACAGACTCTCTCCCTTCAAGTGCCGCGTTACCAACAACACCCAAGCCAAACAAAATCTTATTCGTACGTATATTACACGCTCCAAAAGGTAGCGTGAGTTATTTTCCCCAAAATTTGATGCATTTATCGTTCGCGGGTTAGACTTTGTGGTATACCCCCAGACGCGTTCCGTTTCACGGTTCCACACAAGAACTTTTCCGTTGCCGTACATCTGTGACGCAATAAGAGGATATCACGTTTACAAAGAGAGAAAGAGAGAAACACCGAAGCGTTCTAGATAGAGAATGAGTATGTTGTAGATCGGATCTGAATAAACTCTATCTTCTCTCCGTACTACTTCGTTTACTCTGTTTCCTTCTTCGTTAGTTTCGTTTTTGGTTCTTCGAATTGTTTTCTCCTATTTTTTGAATTTGACCGGGGAAAAACCCTAAAATTTGGGGAATCTTCTTCACCGGACCCGATTCGTCCATTTTTGGGTTGATTAAACCCTAGATTCGTATTCTAGGGTTTGGAATTGGTGTTCGGTGAGGGAAAAATTAGAATTAGGGTTTTGAATGTATGGCTTCGGGGCCTGTAGTTGGAGATGAAGGAGTTAGAGAGATTCAAAGATACTCGGAAAGCAAGGTGTACACAAGAAAAGCTTTCAGAGGTACAAAGAATAAAGGTAACACGTTGAACGTTGTTCCTCTTCCTAATTCTTCCTCCGCTGCTACCATAACCACTACCGCCAGTACCACCGTTACTGCTGTCAACAATAACGATAACAGTACTGTTGAAAATAGTGTTGATGGCACTAAGGATAATGGCAATAACGTTTTGGTTCAGTCGCCGGCTCGGATTTTGGTTCGGGAGGGTGGGAATTCGGCTCTTCCGGTAGTGGTTTCTGAAGACTCGTCTAGCCTGACCCGTCGGCAGGATGAGCATTTCACGCTCAATGTTCAGCTAGAAGAAGCTTCTGGTTTGATAGAACCACCTTTGAGGAACTGTGTTGGCAAGCAGGGATTGGAGAATGGTGTTAAGATTGGAATTGCTTCGCGGTCAAAGCGGGAGACACAGGAGCATAGGAGGAAGCTTGTGAGTGAGCTTGAAAAGGTAAGGTCTCTGGTGAATAGGATTGAAGAGAAGCAAGCCATGGTTGGTCGGTATGATGGTAGTTTGAATATGTCTGTGGATCAACATAGGCTTGATAATGGTGGTGGAGCTAAGCGCAGTCACTCAGAGGTGGCATCTGCAGGTGTTTCAAGAGAGGCTACTAGGCCCATGCGCCAGATGAGTTTAATGGTGTTGGAGAATAGTCAAGGGGTCAGTGAAAGTGTTGAGAAGGAGAAGAGAACACCAAAGGCAAACCAGTTCTATTGCAATTCAGAATTCTTGCTTGCGAAAGATAAGTTTCCGCCTGCAGAGAGTAACAAGAAGTCGAAATCGAATGGCAAGAAGCATGGTGGGAGAGAAATGGGACATGGAGTTGGGATAGGATTGAAGTATCTAAAGAGCTGTAGTTCGTTGCTTGAGAAGTTGATGAAACACAAGCATTGTTGGGTGTTTAATACTCCAGTTGATGTTGAAGGTCTTGGTTTGCATGATTATTATATTATCATCTCACATCCAATGGATTTGGGTACTGTGAAGTCGAGGCTGAACAAGAATTGGTACAAATCACCCAAGGAGTTTGCGGAGGATGTTAGACTTACTTTTCGAAATGCGATGACATATAATCCTAAAGGGCAAGACGTTCATATAATGGCCGAGGAGCTATCGACGTTATTTGAGGAAAGATGGGCTATTGTAGAGTCAAATTACAATCACGAGATGAGGTATGGATTGGATTATGGGCAAACTATTCCTTCACCTTTGTCTAGAAAGACTCCTGGTTTCCGGCCACCACCTCTTGACATGAGAAGGATTCTAGATAAGTCAGAATCAATGACACGACCTCCAAAACCCTTGAACATTACTCCTTCATCTCGAACTCCCGCTCCAAAAAAGCCGAAGGCAAGAGATCCTCATAAAAGAGACATGACATATGAGGAAAAGCAAAAACTTAGCTCGAATCTTCAGAGTCTACCTTCTGAGAAACTAGACGCAATTGTACAGATCATTAAGAAACGGAATTCAGCACTTTCCCAACATGATGATGAAATTGAAGTGGATATAGATAGTGTGGATGCTGAGACTCTTTGGGAGCTTGATAGGTTTGTTACCAACTATAAGAAAAGTTTGAGCAAACACAAGAGGAAGGCTGAACTTGCTATGCAAGCTAGAGCAGAAGCTGAGCAATTTGCCCACCAGAAGGTAAAGTTTGCAATTTCAACTCCTAACAGCCACTGTCTTCTTTGTCAAACAATTGTTACTAATTTAATTTATTTCATGCTTCCTGTAGAGCCAAGCACCACCAGTTATAGTTGATGTCTCAAGAGAAACACAAGCTGGTATGGCAACATGTGGACTATGTTGATATCTGTCATCTTTTTTCAATTAAATTAATTGAACTGTTTTGTGTGCCTGTTTCCTGAGTAGATGAAAGGAATGTTCCCACATCCTTGCCCGTGCTAGGGGAAATTCGAGTGGATAATGGGAGTAAGACTAGTAGCTCAAGCAGTTCAAGCAGTGATTCTGGCTCTTCATCAAGTGGTACATTAATCAATTATTTAATAGACATGATTCATGGTTATTCAAGTTCACCCCTGTTTATACTTTTAGTCAAATGCAATGTCTGATTTTAACGTACTTTTGCAGATTCTGACAGTGATAGTTCCTCAGCATCTGGGTCTGATGCAGGGTCACAGTGAACCTGGATACTTTCTGGGAGGTAAATCCAAAACTCCAAAATCCAAATCTTTCTTGTTGTATGCTCTGCTTTTTATCTTGTATATTTCTGCATCAAATTGTCTATGCTACTGTCTTTTGATTTCATAGAGGTATATATGTACTATGATATTTCAAGATAACTTCTTTTAACTTCCATTTATGATTGTGTTGTTCATTAATGAGCATTAGCGGTTAACTTCACCGATCTGTTTATTTATATCTACATATTGGAAATTCGGAAATTCAAGATAGTCATGTTTTACATGTTTAACAATTGAGATTGATATTTCTGCTTTTATGGCCAGTGATCAGTGTTGTGCTGTAGATCTTTTTGGCAATGTGTATGTAGAGTGCAGTTTTGTCCGAATTAGAAATATTTTATGCTAGTTTGTATTAATTTGGATGCTTATTCATTTTGACTTTCTTTCTCTTGAGTTAGTTTTTAGTTGCTAAACAGTGCTATAGTTACTTAAATTTAAATTGAAGCATCAAAAGTGAAAATCATACGCCTTTTCATGACTGCTTTAGTGTACCGTTTCTTCGGCATAGCCTGATTCATTCAATTGCACAGTATTAAAGCACATAAAGAAAGAGGATATACCAACAAATTTTGCTTGCGATTGATCAGGCTGTCTGAATAATGTTGATCATAGTTTAGAAAGTGTGAACTACTCCCAAGTCCTAACTTTGTTTTTCATTTCATGTGGCAGATGTCCGATATTTAGATTAGATAGTGTTGTGACGCTTGTCTTGTTGATATTTTTCAAGCTTCCATATTATGGCTCTGAACATAGATTTGGTTTGTAGAGGAAGCAGCTGAAGGCCACCTGTGATTTCCTACTGTGCAGAGTACAGGATCTGTTCTCTCATTTGGTGAAACTGTTGATCCGTTGCCATTTATGGCCTTATTTGTGATAACACGCTCTTGTATAATATATGGTAGAATGTGAAGATAATTAGATAGTTTTCTGTAGAAGTCTACATCACAAACTACTGCTGCTACTCATGAAATTCCATTGATGACTTGTTATTTATTATGTACTGCCAGATTCAGATTCATAGTTTATAGATAAATTGTAATTCCAAGTTCTTAAAGTCATTATTGGTTCACATGAAATCCCATTCCATACAGTAGCATGAATTTTGCAGTAGTTTGGTTAGTACATTATACAGGGGCATTAGGGGTTGGTGGGGGTCTTACTTTTCATATATTTAAGGAAACTTGACATTCATCCTATGTCTTGGTGAGATCTCTTGAGCAATTGAGCTGCGGGTCTATCATCTCAAGTGGTGCTTATTACTGGTTTACAATCTAGGACAAATTATTTTGTGAATTTTGGGACAATTCAGCTGACATCTCTTACTTGATTTTTTCTGGGGTTAAATATTTGATTTATCTTATTTATATATACAATTATGAACTTTACACAAATTTTCATATTACCCCCACAAAAATTAAGAGACGCTGCATTTGATGTCCCACTTTAATGTTTAAACATAATTTTTCGTCTATGTAATATTAGTGTATGAAAAGCTCATCATTGGAGTCATCTCCTGCTAATTTTGTTTTTCACTTTCCTCGCAACATAAATTCTTGAGATACTTATTTTTGCAATTTCAATTTTATAAATAAATTATAGTGCCACCTTTTAATGAACAAATGAAAGCAAATTTGAAGTTAATAACTAATGAAAAATGTCGCATCATCACTTTTGAAGTTAACACTATAGTGTCAATGGCATGAAATATTGGGGTTTGTTTTGTAGGAGAAACATTTATTTTGATTTAAATAAAAATGATTCCTTATTTTTAAATATTTTTAAATATTAGATTAAAAATAAATAAGTGGCATTCTTGCGATCAATTAAACAAAAACTATACCGTAGTAATGCTATGCATCATTTCGAACTCACGATGTTGCTGTTATCACCATCAACATCACGCACACTTTGGCTTTGCTCTCATAGTTCCCTGAAGCTGAGATGCTTTTCTTCTTTATCATCTTCAAGTGTTACGCCCTGGTATGGTCTCCAATCATGGAGAGACAGTCCTCTCAACGGAAATCGCAAGTGGGGTCCACTTGGTCCTCAACCCGAACCCGACCTCCATGATGATTCCCCATTTGTCCAAGCTTCTTCCTTGGCCGAGTTTGGTTCTATTGTTCTTTCCACCGCCGACCCACTCGCCAAGTCCCGTCTCTCCCACCTTGCATACTCTCTCTGGCGCCGCCGCAACCTCCCCCTCGGCATCTCCGATCCTCCTTCTCGACCCGCCCGACCTGAAAAACCACAACTGGTTCGTTCTCTCTTTTGCCCACCACCTGTTTGTTTCAATTCGTGAATGAATGGCTTAGTTTATGGCCCATTTTCATAATCACTACGGAAACTTAACATTTTTCATTCTCTTCTGTGCATGGTTATTAAATCTGATATTCTAATCGTGAATCCAGAGACATATTGTCCTGTCAATTATTTTTAAGAAATGAATGAATAGTGATATATGATCAATTAAAATATGGCACTCTTTAAGTAAAAAGTAGTAACGTAGTAAAAAATGTAAGCTGATATATTATATATGAATATCAAAATAAATCAAGGTTATCAAAATGATAAAAATAAAATGTGCCAATGTAAAAGTTGGAAAAAAAAGTGTGGCTGTACAAAGTTTAGGGGCAAGTTGTGATTCATTAGAATGAATTGAGATTCATGGTGGGATTCTTATTCAAAATAAATATAGTGATTTATATTGATTGGATTCCGTTTTGTTTTGAAATTGAGGTACGACTGGCGTGTGTAGTAAGATACTGATAGCCGTGGTATAATGCATAATGAAGTTGTTTTCTTTGATTTCAGGTTTCCACTAAGGAAATTCCTGCTCCTAAAAACTCGGGTTTGCCTCTCAATGCTTACTTGCTTCATAATTTAGCACATGTGGAGCTCAATGCTATTGATTTGGCTTGGGATACTGTTGTAAGATTTTCTCCCTATAGTGACATTCTTGGGGAGGGGTTCTTTGCTGATTTTGCTCATGTTGCGGATGACGAGAGTCGCCACTTCGCTTGGTGTTCACAGAGGCTTGCTGAAATGGGTTTCAAGTAAGGGTAATTTATTATACTTCAATTTTTGGCCAAAACTAGTTGGTTGCGCTATTTTTATTTTTTATTTTTTTTTTGCGTCTCTTTTTCAAATAGATATGGAGATATGCCAGCTCATAATTTGCTATGGAGGGAATGTGAGAAATCATCAGACAACGTTGCTGCACGTTTGGCAGTGATCCCACTAGTCCAGGTAGCATTGTTTTCCATTTAGGTCTTAAGTAGATGTTTTTCAGCACACTGTAGTTGGCATCATTTGGAGAAAAAATGCTTAATAAATATGACGCTGCAGTTATTTTCAGGAGCCTGTAATTCATTTTGTTTGACTCTATCAGTTATAAAATATGCGGCGAGTGGAAATATTCACACTGATATAACAATAAATTGTTTTGTATGCTGCTAATATGGTAGGCATCATTGTTGATTCGGATAATATTTTTCAATCATGTGTTCTGTGGGTTGAAATTGATACACTAGTACTGGAAAATTGTCTCGACACTGTATTTTGATTAAGTTTTCCAGCAGACTCATTTATATACAAGCTGATTATATAGGACTGATTGATCAACTTCTTGTTTGAAGTTATGATGATTGACACAAGTCCACAACAATTTTTGCATCAATTTCTATGTTGACTTTGTCTTACTAAAATGACTAAAAATGCTCTCCCTTGGTATTGGTTACTTAAAACTATGTGATCTTGATTTTTTAAATGTACATCTAAATTTGTAGGAGGCTAGAGGACTTGATGCTGGGCCACGCTTGGTGCAAAAATTAGTTGGCTTTGGAGATAATAGGACATCTAAAATTGTGGCTAGAATTGCTGAAGAGGAAGTTGCACATGTAGCAGTTGGGCTCTATTGGTTTGTTTCTGTCTGTCAAAAAATGGGTTGTGCCCCGGATTCCACTTTTAAAGGTTTGGAAGCCTGTTTTACACCAGCTTATCTGTTCATAAACCATCATAACATGAAATTTTTCTATAACCATACAGACTTGCTAAAGGAATACAATGTGGAATTAAAGGGCCCCTTCAATTATGCGGCCCGAGAGGAAGCTGGCATTCCCCGTGATTGGTAAGAAACTATATAGTTGTGGTTGCTTTTCTTGCCTGTACTAAGTTTCAGGCTTATGCTATATGACATAATTGAAAAATTCCATCTTAATCTCTCCATATTAATCTTAAACTTTTAAAATTGTCTCGTTTCTCCTGTCTAGGTATGATGCACCATCAACAAGCAATCAAGACAAGAAAGAAAAAGATGACAATAAAAAACAGCTCTCCGAAGTAAGTAACAATCATCTTGGCCATTTATGTATCAGGAACAGAGCTATGACAGGTTGCTTGATACCTGCTGATTTATCAACTGAAAAAAAATTCATGTATTTATTATTTAAACAAAAACAGTCACAAATATTGTCTCAAACATTAGCTTTTCCTTTCTTTTACAAGTATTATATATATCACCATTAACTACAGCATTTGCCACAACATTTTGATCATTTGGTGCCTGTAACTCTGTAAAAAGCTTTCTTGGCCCCTACTAAGGCAAGATTCTTCTTCCGTCTTGGCCTGTTATTTGTAATATTCCCTCCGTCCCAAAATAATTGAGTCATTTTATCATTTCACATATATTAAGAAAAGTGTATAAATGAAAGAGAGAAAATACTATTTTTACTAAATTATTCTTGTTAGACATTGTGCATTATCAATGTCATAAATGTATAGTGGAAGATATTGCATTGAAACTTATGCAAGTATTAATTAAATGGTACAATTGGATAAAATTGTATTGGAAATTAAAAAAGTAATTTATTTTAGGACAATTTTTTTTTTAACAAATAGATCAATTATTGTATGACGGACGGAGTAATGAACTATTATATCTTTTAGTTTAATAGTGATACTTATGGATGTGGTGTTATAGGTTTATGAGAGGATGGCTTGCATCATTGCTATGGAAAGTGAGAATGCAAGTTTGACAAGGCCACCTGAATGATCTTGGTATAAGATCATGAGCAAATTGTCTTCAATTAGAAAGATATTGGACCTTGTCTCCCAACAGCCAACAAGCCTAAGAGTATGATATGCTACTTTGTAGTAATGAGTTTGGTGATGCAATTATTTCATTAGCAAGTTGTCAACTTTGACCGCAAGTGCTGATGCAAATTCCGAAATCCACTATCAATGAGAAGCGTGATCAAAAGGGAGTGACAAAATTGTTTTTTACTTTGCGTACATATAAATTATACCAGTTGTTGCCTGTTAGTATTGACACTGATGTACATACACAAATTTACGAATGCCTAAGATCATTAGAGGCTTAGATCAACACACCCAAGGAGATTGAAGTCAATGATCTTAGCTTAGCTTATTTTATTTTATTGGAGGGCCTTGTATGACTCATGTAACCACTGACCTTCAAATCTTTGATATATTATTTAGTGTCAAATGCACTTTATCATTTTAATTTATAGGTGTAGTTACACTTTTCATCCCAAATTATGAAGTTAAGCATTTTACTCTCTTATTTAACCTTAAATTTAGTTTTACTCTGAGGACTTACTTTTTTTCTTAACGACAACAATGATGGTTTGGAACCGTACTTACATAATTGAGAAGTAATAGGACATGCTAGGCTGTTAATAATATAAATAAATGGCAGGGAATATTATTATTTTAAACAAAACATTATTGACAAATAGAATCTTTAAAGGCTTAAAAAGAATATGTTTAAAGTAGTATAAATTTATTTCAATTGATAAATGTCGAAATTGTTAGGCTGCATACTATGTATCGGGTTCGAACTCTTAAAGGTTGATATTATAATTGGTAAATTTATTCAAAATTTTAAATGATATTTTAAGTAATAAAGGTTTTCTTACCAGGTTATTTTAATAATTTATTCCAATTCACATTACTTGTGTGAATTACATTATAGCATTAGTTGATTATTGTAATATAATAAAAATAAGTATATTGATTTGCATATATTGTATGCATAGGAAGATAAAAATGACCTCAATAAATATATTGTACAGTAACAATTGACCTTTGAATGCAATCTGGAAAGTATAACTTTCCTTTCCTGGAAAACTTACTGTTGCTAGCTGTTTATCTGTTGTCTCAAGTGAATAGTTGCTTTGGCTTTAAAGCCTTTAATAATTAAGTAACAAACGTGTCACTCTTCTCTTCCCTTCCTAAAACAAAAAAAGAGTCATAACTCATAACAAGGATAATCAAGTTAAAAGCCTACTTCTCCTTCTCCTATTTCTTTTTATCACCTTCTTTCTCAGACAAAAACCAAAGAAAAAAGAAAACTAATAATACATAGAAATTATGTGCAACTCAAACGGTGATTGCAGGCCCTTGGGTTTTCTCTTGGGTCTTCCCTTTGCCTTTCTCTGTCTCCTTATCTCAATCATTGGTCTTATTGTATGGATTGTTGGGTAAAATTCTCATCACACTTTCTCTCTTTATCTATGATCAATTTTCTGTGGCGTCTTCAATATGTAAATTTACCATGTGATTTGAATTTCATGTTCTAGTTGTGGGGTTGGTGTGATTTCTTTTTCTCGGACATGGGTTTGGTTCTGATTGAATGAAAATATCAAAAAGACTAAAACTTTGCCTCAAACATTTGCAGGTTGTTGCTGACATGCATATGCCCCTGTTGTTTGTGCCTTACAGTAATTGTTGAGCTTGCTTTGGAATTGGTGAAGGCTCCACTTCATGTCATGGAATGGTTCACTTCTAAGATTCCATGTTGAGAGGGTTTCTCTTTTGCTAATTGTATCAGAGTTCTCTAGATTTATGTTTTGTTAGTGCCTGTTTCAATTCAATTTCTTCTTTTTTGATATATTCAAGTTTTTGACTCATTGTTAATCTTTGTGGTTTTTGGGTTCTTGGGAAACTTAACAGTATTTGGTTCAATAATTGCAATTGAACAGTTCATGGTATGATCTTGAGCATTAATGAATTTGAAGCGATAACTGTTTTGTTGGTTGATATGATCTTGAGCACTGATATATAGTTATTACACACTGAAAGCAACAATTTTTTGTCAATAGAAGGTAAATTGTAAAAGTAGAACTACAAATGGTGCTACTTCACACTTCAATATTTCATATTGAATGCGTGTCTGATTTCTCCTTTGAATGTGTGCCTAATGCCTCATTTTGTATTGGTATTGGTATTGGCACAAACACAACACTAACACATATAGTTTCATTTAGTTCTATTTTCTTAAACAATTATTGGTGTTGGGTGTAATCTTTTGACAATTGCAGAAGTACAAGTTGTGGTTGGAAAATATTGGCTTTTGCTTGTGACGCCACAGTTGAACTGTGTCTTGAACAAGAGGAATTCTTGTGTCAGATTATCATATTCAACTTTTAGCAAGATTGAAGACTGAATTCACATTAGGTTTATACACTTAGCTTCTATACTCTTATAGTTACAATTTATTTTCTTATTTTGAAGGGTGTACATCAAAGAAATAAAAAAAATTGTGAGAATAATAAAAAAATTATAATATATTTTTTATATTAGTTCCCATACTAAAGCATGAATAAAAGACCTCCATTTTTGTTGGTGGTCATATTAGTAATTTAGTATCTAATGTGTTTATGAAGAAAAATAGTTCTTCATATTGCATATGTTTTGAGAAAATGGATGTTGGGCTTGTTTGTTATAGCTTTTTCAATTTTTCTTTTATATTTTTGTTATGATTATTTTAATTTTTCTTTTAAAATAAAATAAAATAAAGGTTCAAATGATAAATTGGTTTAAATAAATTATCATTAAAAGTCATGTTAAATATATCATCTATTTGTTGTAATGTTTTTGGATAATGATATTTTAAAAAATTATTAAAATGAGAAGTTATTTTCAAAAGCTTCCCATAAAAATAATTTTTAATAGATACCTTTTTTTAAAAAAATATAACTTTTATTATGTTAAAATATTTAATAATGAATGATTAAGTTTTTAAATATCAAAATTACTTTTTTAACATGTAACAAATGAATTCAAAATAATTTCTATGATTTTTGAGTAAGTTTACATAAAAATTATTTTTTGAATTATAAAGTTTTATTTTGCACAAGCCAAAACAAATTTATTAATAAATTACTCAAGTACTCAGGTCTTAGTTTAAATGGTAAATACTGATATTGTTAGGTTGAATATCATAGTTTAAATTCGAACGGTCTTATAGTTGTATATGAATTTTTTATGATAATTATATCATCTTATTTATAAATAAAAAGAAAAGTTACTTCAAACACAAGATGTGTCTAGAATAGAAGAAGTACCAATATTATATTATAATATCTCCAACGACAAAATATAAACTATTTTTTATTAAAAATTCATAAGAAAAATCTTTAACAAATTGACAAATATAGATATTATTAGATTAAACGTCATATTTTAAGTTTAAATTGAGACTACACAACTGTAAATATTAATTATAATATATTTTCTGTATATTATTTTAAAAAAAACAATAAAAAGGATCATTATCACGTGTACATCCATCCATCGTTGATAATGTTATGGCAGCCTCTAAAAGCATTCATTAAATAAGTCAAAAACAAAAAGGTAAAGAATAAATGAGATGGCTCCTAGGCGTTGATATGATTGAAGAATATGACAATGTTGAATATAAACATCGTTGTACCATGATATCTAAGACAGGCTTTAACTAATTGTTGGGTGGATTGTATTAGAAAATTTGACCATGTACCGTTTAAATTATCTCTGTATTCCTAAATATTTTTTAAAATGTCAAAAATGCTTTCAATTTTTTTTGATTATTTGATTGAAAATTTGAAGAAAAAAGGTTTTTCGGTACAGAAGAGAAAAATTGTGTACCGGAAATCTTCAGACCCAAGTTTTCCAGTACAGAACAGTGTTCCGGAAAACTTCATCCATAAGATTTTCGGTACAGAAGAGAAAGCTTGTGTACCGAAAAGCTTCCTGTCCAAGTTTTCTGGTACAGAACAATTATTTTAAATTTTATTCTTTAGTTTTTTTTAATTTTTTTAATTTATTTTTTTTAATTTTCTTCTGTACCGGAAATGTTTCAACCAAGTTTTCCGGGGTGCTTCTTCTGTACTGGAAAACTTCGACTCAACATTTTCGGAAATTTTTAAAAAAAAAACTCACTTTTTGGTTCTGGAAATGTGAATAGTGAATAAGAGGGCAAAAATGTCATTTCATCCATAAAATGGGGGTATAGGTATAATTGAAGGGGTATGGGGTAAAATTTCCATTGTATTATGCTCTATTGGCCCAACCGATTGGTTTACATAAATGATTCGAATTGGGCTAAGCCCTATTGTTATCAAGTCCAGTAACTATGTGCTATTGGGCCGATCGGTTAACCCATCTCATTTTTTTTTCTTTCTTTTTTGGTTTATTAATTCACCCCTTTTTTTTATGTTACTTTACAGTATTAAAGTTTAAAACATCCCCACAATTATCTATTTGTGATATATGGTTGGATTCACATGTAAATTTGTTTACATTAAGTGTTATATCAATTAAACTCAAGTTTTTTCTTTAAGTTGAACCAAAATAATAATTCTAAAGGAAAAATTATGCTGATTCTCTACGCATAAGCTAAAGGAAAAATTAATGGTCCAAAGGAGTGTGGTTTGCATAGAAAAATTGGCCACCACTAAAAATCTAATTGGGCCTCCTTTCTTAAAGATAAAACCACAACTATATTTGAAAAAAATATTTTTACATAAAAAGAATTTTGTTTTTTTTGGAAGTATACTTTCAAACGAAATAAAAAATAATTTTTCTTTAGTTTTAGATGTATACTTTCGAAGTAATTTTAGGGAGAGATAAAATAAATTCTCTTTTATACTCACCGTATTTTTGGGAGGGATTTCGCCCACCTCCAACATATTATATGAAGAATGACTTAATACAATTGGTAATATCTTACATTTTAATCTTAAAACAATTATAGGTTCGAATCAAAAACAAAATATTTATGTAATCATTTAATTTTTTTTAATCTTAAAACAATTATAGTACCAGTGCAATAAAATAATTATATAATCATTTAATTTTTTTTAATCTTAAAATAATTATAGGTTGGAATGAAAAATAAAATATTCAACATAATAATATCGACGGTTGTTAATTAAACTAAGATTTAAAAATTATAATTATTTAATTTATAATCATCAATAATATAATATACTTTTATACATATATCTGATTAGATTTCATGATTTTAATATTTTAGAATATAATATTATGACATATCCAATAAAAGATATGATTTGACGTATGAATAAAACTTTTTTTCCATCTTAATGCATATATAAATTAAATTCATTGTATAAACTATAAAACTTGTAAAAAGAACTATAAAACTAAGAGTTTAATTGGTATTAGTTCCGGCAATTTTGACACACCTCGATTGTTTATTGATACACATTTTTAATATATATTTCTTTTTGTATTTAGTGATATAATTACTACTAAAAATTAATATATAATTATAAAATTTTGTATTTGAATCTAGAATACCATATTCAATTAATAATATTGATATTTATTTGATGAACTAAAAATCAAATACTAATATAATTTTTTTTGCAATTGTATATCCCATCATTCCTTATTACTAGATAATTATATAGATACTTTATAGAACAAATATAATGAAAGTGACATGATGGTGATATTGGATTAGATGCATGTGTGCAACTTTTTTTACACAGACGATGTAATACCAAGGATTTAAGAAATGTTAGGGAAATAAGATTTAAAAATGTGCATCCAATTTGACCTCAATATTTTGCCACTTTGTTATATTATCTCTTAAAATATATTTGCAAATACTAACGTACAATTTTTCTTATATTAACTACGCACACCAATTTCATACAATGATACAAATATAAGAAAAATCAACTAGCGCAAACACAATATCAAACATACCACTACACAAACATAACATATAAAGGAAATTACAAAGTTGAATAATGTGAGATTCTCAATGTGTAACATACACACAATACTAAATTACTACGAATTTCTTAGTATATATATTAGTATTGGCAGGGATATGGTATGTTGTTGCGTTGAGGGTGCTTGTTCAACTTTATTTAGGCATTGTCTAATAATATCTAATAATGGTATATAACGTTTTATTGATTTTTTTTATCAATATAAGAAAAATATAAACCTTATTTTCTTGAGTTGTTGAAATAATGAACAATATACAAAGTGGTATAAAATTACACCCATTAATGAAGAAAATGCTACTCAATATTTTATGTTTTTAAAAAAACAATCAAAGATATATCCGGTAGACGTGAATATATGCAAATGAATACAATCAATTTAAAATCACTTTTTTTTACTCAATTTAAAATCACTTAAATATATGTATAAAGGATTAAATATAAGACTTTTAATCTAAATTTTCATTTGAACTTCATTTATTTTTATATTTAATAAAAACAACATGTTTTTTCACACAAAATAAAATATATTTTTATTTTTAAATTCAAATTCAACTAACAAAACATCGATATATTAAGTTAGTCAATATTTCAATTTCGAACTTAAGATCCTTATAAATTGTGTGTGAATTTATAATAATTTCTTATTTACATATTAAAAAAAATAAATTATTTTTAATCGCGTCTTTTTAGTCTTTAATCTTGACTCTGTTGATCCCATATTCCTACTCCATCCTAAATATTATTAGATTATTCATACTTCCAAATATTGTCATACTATTATACATACATTTCCAACTTCCTAAGCATTGGAACATTCATAATTCCAAATATTGTCACACAATTAAACATACATTTTCAAGTAACAAGGTTTTGTCCGTCAATAAATCATCTACTAAGCATTGAAACATTCATAATTCCAAATATTGTCATACAATTAAACATACATTTTCAAGTAATAAGGTTTTGTCCGTCAATAAATCATCTACTAAGCATTGGAACATTCATAATTCCAAATATTATCACACAATTAAACATACATTTTCAAGTAATAAAGTTTTATCCATCAATCAATCATCTTCTATAAATAAGAAAATGAATTATTGACCTTCATTAATTTTTTGTTGTTGACATTTTTAAATTAGTAACTACTTAAACTTAATTATTTCTATAAAAAAAAATACTTAAATAATATATAATTAAATTCATTGACCTCGTTTCCTCTTCTTTAAAAATATCTATTTACTTCTCGTTTACCTTAAACATAACATATGGGTTCTTAAGGAAAATTTTCTTCAAACTACGATAAGGCCCAACAGTGGCAAAGTTAGCTTAATCTATGTGAGGAGTCAAATTTATAGATAAAAAATTAAAAAGTTAAACTTAACATGTTAGCGAAAAAATGAAAAATTCATAATAATTTTTATTTATAAAGTTAGAATTTAATTTATATATATTAACGGTTGTAAATTTTTTTATACGTATATCCAATTAAATCATTTTATGATGTCATCTTGTCAGGTTAGTTCTTAATATCTCTACAAATATCAATTTGTATATTTTGATTAGATGCATGTGTAACAAAGTACATAGAAATTAATCTCTATAAAATATAAATTAAAACTGTAATAAAGAAAATAAAAATCAACAACAACTATTTAGAAAACTAACTTTTGACGATATGTTTGAAGTCAAATTTATATATTATTAAACTTATAATGACTATTAATATCTTTTTTCATTATAAATAACTAAATTATTTGCAAGAAATATATTTTTAATTTTATTTATAAATTACGTCTTGACAAATTTTTTTGTTTAAATTGTTTTATTTAAAGTTGTAGTAGAAATTTAAAATGTCAAAATAATATAAATAAGTGTATTAATCAAATGATAGTTTTTGACTTTTTATTTACAAATTTATTTTGAGCAGCTAAATATATATTATAAAAGTAATTAAACATAAAATTATATTTACTTGTTCCAAAATCCAAACCAAAAATTGGAGGTGTAACTCTTAATCCAAAGTCACATCACCCCTCATTTAACGAAGTCGTGCTCAAACTAAAACATCTATTTAAGACTCTAGAAATTGCGTTTGCGAGTTATTAGACCACATGCAAAGGAGGAGAATCTTGTAAATAGAAAGAAAATAGAGAAAATCATTTAAACCTTAATTAATTATGTTGACTAGTAACAATATGCATAATGTGGATGAGATTGAGAGTATAAGAGACTATCCAATTAAAAGAAAAGAAAACGAAGACAAAATCTTTTCATTTTTGACACGTTCATACTTGACTTTGATATTAATTGTAGTTGGTTAAGAGAAAACATTTTCTATAATTATAATACAGTCTATAATTTGTTATGAATTATGTATACAATTTAACTTTCATACATCAATAATATATATTTTTATACTATGTCGACATATCGATGATATATATTTTCATACAATCAACACATCATACATCATGATCAATTATATAAATAATTTTAATAATAATTATAATAAAAATTTAATATTATAATTAATTTAATAATTATAACTGATTCAGAGTATAAAAATTATTTACACTAAAATGTATTTAAATTTTACACAAAATATTAACTAATAATTTATTTGCCAACAATTAATGAAATTGCTTGATTAACCTTTTTAATGTTTTTCACTTGTGAAGAATTTGATCATATAGTAGAGTTGAGTATTTTGGTCAGGCACATTCGAACGTGCAGTTGTTGTGCTATTGTTTATTCAATCGAAATATAATATACTTTATATCCTAGCACGTATAATGGGTGCAAATTGATATTATTAACAGAACCAAATCTTAATGAAATATAATTAATGTTCAAAATGCTACCAATTAGTTGACCATGGTCCCTCTTACGTCTACATTTTTCTACATTAACTTAATGCTTGTCCATACTCTACACAACAACGCGCTTATTTCCACTATAAAAATATTACTCCAAACAACCGATATCGTATTAACTATAAACTCAATATTTTTAAAAAGAAAAAACTATAAACTCATTGTATACCTAAATATACTCATATACTACATACCCTTCTTCTTTTTTAGTTTTTTTTTAATATTTTTTTAATAGTAGATAATCATATTCGAAGTATATCGAATATTAAATATATTATGATAGTCGAACATTTTCTGTTAGAATTAAAATATAATTAGTTAATAAATACTATTTTTTTAAAACGATTTTATGAGTTATAGTTTAATGTTATTATTGTCCTACAACTTAGCACTAATGTCTTTTATGATTAAAAAAAATTAACCACTAAAATCAAAATTTCGAACTGTGTCATTATTATTCTTCCTCTTATATCCACAAGCATCACCAAATTAAATCAAACAAACTATGTTCATATCATAAATAACGAGTCATTTAAAATTTTTTATTGGTAAGAAAGACGTTTAAAATTATAATAAAATTTATTGTATACATTTTATAAAAAGTTCAATTTTTTTTAGACGCATGTTAAATAAAATTATTAAATTATGTTAGTTTTAAAAATTTAACTACTAATTCTTTTATTTAAAACTTGTGTCTCTTAACTTACTACTCAAATTATTTATTTAGAATTATATAATAATTCAATTGATATAAATATGTGTTGAAATAATATAAAAGTTTTAAGTTGTTTGAAAATCGAGACCAAAATAGTTTATAAACAAGATATATATAGATATTTCATCTGATTGAGACGTCTTAGTGACACACCTTTTAATAACCTTTTACTAACTGAGTTTACATACAAGAGTCAAAGTGGATAATATTTTAGAAATATGACTTTAGGTCAAAACATTATCGCACTAGGTAGAGACCTAAATTGAAACCTTTTAGCTATTTTGTCTAGGATGGAAAGCTATTGTTCTGGTAACTCAAAAAATCTTATATTACATGGAAATAAAATTAAGGGTATTTGACATTATACAATCACTCTCCTGAATCCACTATGATGCATTTTATTAGGCTCAATATGTGACTTGAGTTTTGAACAATACTCATTCATATATATTACAATTACAAACTGTTAACTCACACGCCAATGGATTTTTGATGAACACACAATAACAAATCACAAAAAAAAAAAATAGAGAACACAAAAAGATTTACGTAGTTCAGAACCTCTTGCTTACATCTACATAAACATCTCAACAAAACTATATTCATCATCTCAAATAAGATATCACAACAATTTGTAATCCAACTCAATATGTATATTACTCTATAATACTATCTCACTCTAATAGTGTGTTTAGTTGGAGGGGTTTGGAGGTAAAATATTTAAGTTTTTTTTCTTTGATTTAAATTTTAAGAGGGGGAGGGGAGATGAGCAAAATCCATTCTTGAATTGATTTTTCTCTCCCTCCATTTTGGGAGGATTTGGAGAGGAATAGAAGGGATATACTCAATACAACTAATAAATCATTTAAAATTCATCACATTCTCATAATCAAACACAAAACTAATTAAAATATTTTATATTTCCTCTCTCCTCTCCCATTTTGAACCAAAGATATATCAACTTCCCTTTTCTCCCCTCCCCTTCATAAAAATATATTTTCTCTCATCCGTTAGAATCAAACAGACCCTAAGAGTTGCAAGAAATGATAAAACTCACATCTCACAGAACAAATGTTCACCCTACACCCTCCCTCTTCTTTCACTAGGACGTGGTTGAGAATACCTCAACTCTCCGTATGATCTACCAAGATAGAGATTTTTTCGACTCGTCTCGTGATCACTCAAATTTGAATATACTTTACCTCTTCAGAGGTCTCTTTATTTATAGGTGAAGAGTGTAATTTCTTTAAAAATAAATTAAAGAATGTCATTTGATCTCCACAATGGCCTTTAGAAATTCTCAATTTATTCTTCAAAGTTGAATTTGTATGTACAATAGTCAAATTCTAAGACCTTAAAATATTCATCCATTTTTTTCATGCATTGAAATTTCACATTTTAAAATTTTGAATTTACTCCCAATAATTAATATAAGTTAACTTATGTAACAAGTTATATAATTTTCCATTTCCAAAGAGTACTGTAAATAACATACAACAGCTAATTGATGAACTATATATGGTATATTCTCTTTACTATAGTATGAATAACTGATATAATGACCTAATTAAATGATTTGACTTTGGAATATGCTCCTCATTTTAGTATTGAATTCACTAATAGTTGGTCTTATATTAACTAGTTCTACATGTCTCATTTAATATTTTATACAGTTATAGAATAGACGTATGAAATCTGCTATACATAAAAAACCTTTTTCACATTATACTCTTCAAATTTCTCTCTTGTCTTGTCTAAGAACTACTATAACATGTAACCTGCATATGGATTTCAACTATATATCAACATTATCATTGTATTATGAACATTGAAACTCATCAAAGAGTCCACTGTCAATCAATATTTGAAAATGGAAGACACAGAAATGAAGATAGCAAGATTTTCGAGTTGCCGAGGCGTCTCATTCGAGATCAATTCAAACAGAAGCAACCCTTTTGCAGTTGAATCACCAACAAAGCCAGAGAGAACAACTGGAACATGGCTTTGGATTCCATGGACTAGAAACAATTCTTTCAAAATTCTACCTCAATCTCAAGCTCATATAATCACTAGTCCAACTCGAAGCCGAGCTAGTAGTCACTTCTGCGACATAAACATCGATGCTGATGATGTCGAGCTAGAGTTTCTAGCCGAATTTCAAGACATAGAAAACCAAGAAAAAGCTAATATCGTTAAACAACAGAAACTACTACAAAAACCCGATCCATCACCGAGGAATTCAAGGTTGTCGATTATTCTGCTAGATCAAGGTTTCACAGTTTACAAAGGACTATTCTTGGTTTGCATAACCTTGAATATGATAGCACTTTCTCTTTCAGCTACAGGGCATTTTCCTTATGCTAAATCAAGAGCCACACTTTTCTCCATTGGTAACATTTTAGCTCTAACGCTCTGTCGAAGCGAGGCGGTTTTAAGAGTTGTTTTCTGGTTTACTGTGAAAACTATTGGAAAAATTTGTGTTCCTCTTAAAATAAAAACAGCAACAACTTCATTTCTTCAAAGTATTGGAGGAATTCATAGTAGTTGTGGTGTTTCTTCCATAGCATGGCTTGTTTATTCTCTTGTTCTCACTATAAAAAACAATGACAAAAACACTTCACCTGAGATTCTTGGTGTTGCATTCACTATCCTCTCACTCATTTCACTTTCTTCACTTGCAGCTTTTCCGATTATTCGTCATCTCCATCACAACATTTTCGAGCGAATTCACCGTTTCTCCGGTTGGATGGCTCTTATTCTTCTATGGTTATTCATTCTTCTAAC
Source organism: Cicer judaicum (assembly GCA_037974835.1). Classification (NCBI taxonomy): domain Eukaryota; kingdom Viridiplantae; phylum Streptophyta; class Magnoliopsida; order Fabales; family Fabaceae; genus Cicer; species Cicer judaicum. The sequence continues at coordinate 4,078,011 of JBBPBS010001143.1, read as the reverse complement.
CATAAGTTATGATCCTACTTCAAAAACCTATCATTTAACCATAAAAAAGATGGTTAAAACACAAGAGTGTTGGTTAACTTTATTTATCACAATTCTAATTATGATTCCTTGGTTAAGTATTAGAAGGGTACAAGTTAGTGTCACAGCACCTTCAAATCATGCTTCAATAATTAAATTTGAAGGTGGTGTTAAACCAGGTTTACTAGGTAGAATTAGTCCATCGCCATTATCTGAATGGCATGCATTTGGAATCATATCAGATGGTAAAAAAGAACACATTATACTAGCTGGTGCAGTTGGTGATTTTACAAAATCATTAGTTTCATCACCTCCTAAACATCTTTGGATTCGTTCAGTTCATTTTGCTGGCTTACCTTACCTAATAAACTTGTATCAAAAAGTGTTGTTAGTAGCAACAGGTTCTGGAATTTGTGTTTTCTTATCATTTCTTTTGCAGCCAACAAAAGCTGATGTGTGTTTGATTTGGGTTGCTAAGGATATTGAAATGAACTTTGGAAAGGAAATAACAGATTTGGTTGGTAGATATTCAAAAGAGAAAGTCATTGTTCATGATACTGCTGTTTCTGGTAGGCCTAATGTGGCTGAGATGAGTGTGAATGCTGCTATTCATTGGAATGTTGAAGTTGTTATTGTTACTAGTAATCCTGAAGGTAGTAGAGATGTTGTTAGAGCTTGTAACAAGGCTAAGGTTCCTGCTTTTGGACCTGTTTGGGACTCTTGAATTGATCATAACAAAAAATATTGTAAGCCAAGTAATTTTTTTATAAATTAGAAACTTAGTATCGTAAACTAGTAGTAGTAACTAGTATTGTAACACTTGGTAAATAGATAATGCTAAGTGTTCATTAAATAAAGTTGATACGTATCAAAATACAATTTTCTTGTTAGTAATAGATAGATAGATTATTACTCATCTTATTCTCTTTATCTCTTTTAACTTTTTTTAAAATTCTTTTACAGAATATATGTTGTGCACGTTAATCTTATAATTGCATGTTATTTTAATGAGGATTGAACTTTGTGCTAGATAAAAAGATACTCCTTAATCATGCTAATAAAACATATGATGTAATGATGAATTATAGGAGATGCCATCCTTAGTTAATTAATATTAGCAGTGGAAGACTAATAATAAATAGAAGTATATTATTATTACACTCCAAATTCATAGAATTGCAAGGATATGAAACATCACTTGTTTAGTTACAACAACATGACATACAAAAACTTGTAGCATATCTATATATTTACTATCTTTTACAATCTCTAGTAAGAGATTGCAATTTATTCACAACTCCATAAAAACAAAACTGAAAAACATGGAAAACTTCAACACAATACTAAACTTCCTCCATCAAACAAAACACACTGTAATGTAATTAAACACTCTTTGGTGATTGATAAGCTTCATGTTTGGCATTATCATTTTTTGAGTGAGACTCTGACCCAATATTCTTCATTGACACTTTTTCTTGTTTTACTTCTTCATCACCTTCACCAACAACAATAACTTTAGTTGTATGTGCAATCTCAGCTATAGTTTCACCAATAGCATCCAAAACACCACCTTGACTCTCTTGAGTTACACCACGTTCTACAACTTTATTATCTCCTGATTTAATCATTTTGTTTCCAATGTCACTCACAGTTTCTTTCACAGCTCCTAATACATCACTTCCTCCTTTTCCTTGTTCTGTGCTTTCCAGATTTTTTTCTTCACCAGAAGAAAACGTGTTTTCAATTGGTTTCTTCACTTTCTCACCAAGTTTTCCAACAGTTTCACCAATGCTTGATACCACATTGCTTCCTCTCCCCTGATCAACTTGATTACCAGGACCTTGTGCTTGAATTCTTTCACCAGTTGGTACCATTTTTTGTGTATAGTTGCTCACATTTTCGCCAATACCTTCTGATGTTGGAATATATTCACCTTCCTAAATTCAAAGCCACAATTTTCAGTGTGAAGTTAAAAGTAGTCTTCAACAATATCATAGTATAGGTTATTTGTACTATGAAAATCTCTCAAATTCATAATGATTCTTGCTATAAAATCAAGATAGTTTTTGTGACTGTGAATAATATTAAACAATATTAAGTTATTAAACTCACTTGTTGATGTTAAAAATAAAGAAAGAAACTTGATGCAACAAGAAATTAAACGTTTAAAAACAAAAGAGTGAAAAAGTGATGAAGGGTGGAGAATAGAAAAAAACCTGAAGAGGTTGAGAAGACCTTTTGGCTTCATATTCTCTCCATGATTCCTCTTTCTTCCTAGCAGTAAACTCCTTAGCAGACTCACCAGCAGAAGCAGCCAAACCTTTCACAACATCCACAGACTTAGCCGCAAGCTCAGCCGCCTTAGGTGCAGCATACCTAGCCGCTCCCTCAACAACATTCGCCGCCGCCTTCGTTCCATCCACCGTTAACTGCGTCGAATAATGCGCCGCCGTCCACCCTGCCGCTGTCGCCTTATCCTTCAAATCCACCACCACAGTCTTTGCTTTCTCCGCCACAGGAGAAGCATATTCCGCCGCAGTTTTTGCAACACTCGAAACTGTGTCCTTTGTCGCTTCATAACCTTGCTGACCCTTTTCAATGGTTGCATTTTTCGCTTGTGCTGCTTTCTCCGCCGCAGTTTTCGCAGCACCTGAAACCGTGTCCTTTGTCGCTTCATAACCTTGCTGGCTTTTTTCAATGGTTGCGTTTTTCGCTTGTGCTGCTTTCTCCGCCGCAGTTTTCGCAGCACCTGAAACCGTGTCCTTCGTTGCTTCATAACCTTGCTGGCTTTTTTCAATAGTTGCATTTTTCGCTTCTGCTGCTTTCTCTGCCGCAGTTTTTGCAGCACATGAAACAGTGTCTTTTGTTGCTTCTTTCGCTTGTCCCGTTTGTGTTGTGTTTGTTAGTGTTTCATTTCTTGGTTTTTTAGCTTCTTCATATCTCTCTTGGGCTCCTGAAATCGCTTCCATTGCATTCTCTTGTGCTTGGTTTCTATACTTTGATATCTCTTCCAATGTTGATCTTTTCTCTTCTTCTTCTTTTGCTTCTCTTGCTCGTTCTCTCTGTCTTTGTTCGGCAGCATTTTTCTCACTTATTGAACCAAAGTTTTGTTCACCTTTTGTTGCTCTCTCTGCTACAACTTGTCCTGTTCCGAACTCTGTTTTTGTTGGTTTATTGTGCTGTGGTGTTCCAGAAACAACTTTTGTTCTTCTATCGAGTTGTTCTCTATCTCCTAAACTCTTATTATTCCCTTTTGATTCCATTTCCAAGTTTCCCACATCACGAACAGCACCATAACGTTCTTCTCCTCTGTCTTTGTGGTTGCGATGAGAGAGAGAGTCAAAATTGGAACCGAGTTCGTGGGTTTCTCTTGTTTTTCCTGTTCCACCAATGTCTCCAATAGCTTTCCCTGCATGGTCTTTGTTGATTTCAGTTTGTTGGAAAGTATCTACGTTTCCATGTGGAGGTTCTTTGTCTTTGACAGAAAGGTGTTCGAAGTGAGTGGCGATCTTAGGGACTTTGTCTTTTTCGACGCGAACCTCTCTATCGGTTGTGGTGATGATATCTTTGCGGGACAATTGTTCAGAGGCCATGGGTGATGTTTAAGGTAAATTGAGTGTTTTGTGATATTTGAATTGCAATAAAGTTGGTAGAGTGTGTATATGATATGCATGGAAATGGGAATGAGAAAGTGATATAAAAGGAGAATGGGATTGGCGGTTTGAAGAGGTTGGTGATGGACGAGTTTGCATGGGAGAGGACATGTGGTATGGTTAGTAATGACACGTGTCAAGGTGATTGATTCATCGACGGTGAAATGAAAATGTTGAATGTTTTTGAGACACATGGGATGTTGAAGGAACGACTCGTATTGAGTAGCGCTTAAATGCAAATGGAAACACGTGTCTGCCCCCAATCCGGAATATTCATTTACTTTGCTGCCACAATCTATTTCTTAACAACTAACGATACTGTTCATTTGTCAAATGGATTTTGTAAGCCCAAACAATTTGCCATGATTCTTTCTAGGGGACTGCTACTTACACCCCCTTCCTTCGGATTTGGATTGCAATATGTTTTTGCAGGTCGAAAGGTCGGTCAATCGTCTTATTAAAATTGTAATTTTTTTTAATACTAATTCAACATTTTCTCTTATTATACTATTAATATACTACATTTATTATATCATAATTTTAATTTATCTTTTTCTCAAAATGTAATAAAGTATTTCAGTGTACATCAATTTTTTTTTTCAAATAAAATTGTTCATTTCAAAAAATAAAATAAAAAATTAGATGATTGATATTTTAATAAAACTTAGATTTTTTATGTTTTTACAAAACTCATTTCCTTTATCTATTTCATTATTCCTTTTACCGAAATTCACCCTTTAAAATTGTTATTTGGACATTTATATATCCAAATAATATTTTAAAAGAAAAAACTAAAAAATTATATAATAAATAGATATTGATAATAGATAGGATATAATATGTAATGATAATAACAAAAACAATGTTGGATACATGTTCTAAAATTTAAGAATGTACAAATATCATTAAAGAAAAAAGAGTATGAATTATAGTGTAAACACTAATATCTAATAAAAATTAAATAAGAGATATTTTTTATAAAACAAATTTATAATTTAAATATACACTAATAAAATAATTGATTTGTATTCGATAATTGTGTAAACTAACGTCGCATAACCATTGGACTAATATCATTATTGTATATTATTCGTAAGTTAGACTTAATACATATGAAATTAGGAATGAAAATAGGTTAGGTCGTTCTTTAAGGGTCTATAATCTGATTTAATTATGGTCTGACCTAGCCTCTTTAATAGAAATGTTATATTCAGACTATTTTTAAAGTCTATTTATATAAATAGGTCAGATTCATACTTGTAAAAAAAAGTTATTAGGTCTAATAGGTCGACCTATATATATTTTATTATTTATTAATAATATTATTTTCTATTTTAAAGCCTATCAATTTGACAATAACTCAAGTAGTCGTTTCATATTCGATATTCATTTTATATTCGATAGTTGTTCAATTAAACAATCACTGAGTAGTGGTTCCATATTTGTTTGAGATGTAATAATAGATACGTTTTGTTTAGGAAAAAAATCTATTCTTTTAAATCAAAAATTATATTTTTGGATTTAAAGGGTGTTTATTTTAAATTTAAAAAAAATTATTTTATTAGAAAAATTATTTTTTATTTAATATATATAAATATGTACATTGGTATTAGTATGTGCAAAGCATCATGCGATATTGATTGATATCATGTAAATTGGTATGGATAGAACATGTAGCTTGATATGGATAGAAGAGTGTTGTGGTACATACTTATTAGTTATTATTTTATTAAATTTGATTATAATTTTATTAATTTCCGTTTTACATTAAAAACATAGTTTAATCTATTTAAAAAAATATACATAACATTTCAATATTTTAATTTAAATAAATTTTTAGGCCAGACTTAACTTTTAAAAATGTGAGATCAGACCGAAAAAAAAATCTATAATAGATTGTAGGTCAGCCTCAAAAATTAATTATATGTCAGATTCAGACCTTTCAAAACTAGGTGTTATATGAAATCCTTATTTTTCTCTTAACATGTATTAAATATTATACTTATTTAATTATGTTGAGCTTTTTTATGTAAAAGATTTTTGGAAAAGTCACATTCGTGGTCACGTTAATAGTTAAATCAAGACCGTAAAAACGTAGCCTCGTATATTATCCATATGAAACTCAAATCATTAAAAGTTGTATAGAGTTATGATATCTTATCACACAAATTTGTCTTATACTATTTCTCTTCAAACTTACACTATTTCTCTTCACAATGTTGAAGGTATGTGGATTTTGTCACTAAAATCTTTTCAAATAAAAAACACTCAAACAAGCAAATGGTTTGAGTTTAGACTAATACAATTTGTCCAATTTCGAAAATCATAATTTTTTAAGACATTTATATTTAGTTTTATATTTAGTTTTGTAATGTTTCGAACATACACACTTTATTAGAGATGTTTTAACTAATTTGTTATTAATGAACTTCTTATTTTATTTCTAATACACCTTCTTTAGAGAAAGTAGGAATCTTTTAGCTGAAACAGAAAGGTTGGAAGAAATGAATGAACATCTAAAAACTAAGTCATGTACTCAACCAAGTTTGAGAAGCCAATTAATGCCTTATTCTCTCTCCTTGTAATATAAAGATCATGCATGATGCTTAAATTGTACTAGTTTGCAAAGTGGGATGATATTCTCTACTTTTCAAATCTTTTGCTTTTAATTAAAAAAAGGAACTCAAAACAATCCATCAGCACGTTATTCCAAAGGAAAGTTCTTTGCAAAGTACTTTAATTTCAATATATTCCAATGAGTGTATTTGGTACAATCAAGGCAGGTTTCTGCCAAAATAATATGAAAAATAAATTTACAATAAGGAGCATCACCCCTTTTATTGTCCAATTTCAACAACTCAAAATGCAAAATTAAATAAATTCCTATGGTAGAAAAACAATGTGTTTTCCTCTTAATACTTCCTCCCATCGTAAATATAAGAGAAAATTGTCCAAAAAAAAATTGATGTAATTGATCTAAAATTTTGACAAAATACATCAATTTTAGTTAATGGATTTTTCTTTTATATTTAAGAGCAAAAGGAGTAATTAAATTGGAGTAAGAAACATATAATATAGTTTAGAATTAACAAGATCTTGAATCAATTTGAAGAAAAAAGAGAAGCATGAAGAAGCACATTCCAAGTATCAGGAAGTCCAGGAAGACACCAATGACTACAATCAGTTGGCATAACACCACTATAACCTTCAGGGTGTGCATCTTTTCTGTATTGTGAAAGTGTTGTGACATCTAGAAAAAACACTGGCTTCTTTAACCTGCTCAACACTTTATTCACCACAACCCAAGCCATTGGTGTACCTGCTGGGTACTTTAAACCAAAGAATGGTTGTGTCTCACTCATGCATGATCTTGCTGGTTGGTTCCAATCTCTCCCCCTAATTTACAAAATATCATACACCAACATTATTTAATATAGTTAATACAAACATTAGTGAATTGGATTGAAGTAAGTAAAGAAACTTACTCGTAATGCACGGGTGAAATTCCTAAAAAGAAGACCTTGGTTTGGGTTGGATTTACATTGATGTTAACCCATCTAGCCCAAGTTGTCAAACCTTTGTAGAATGCAATGAAACGGTTCATATCTTTGTACAATTTGTTACCCTCTTCAATATAATCCCACCTGCATTCAAATGTCAACAAACACCAATTATTAATCAGATCACCCCTTTAATAAAAAAGATTATAATCATCATGATGATGTAAAATATTAGATCTTACGGTTGTGCATTCCCGGTGTGGGTCCACCAATGCCACGTGTTGAAAACCAAGACATCCATTCCTCTCCATGCATCACCACTCTTTATTGAGTCCAACTTTAGAACTCTCCCAACGTTCTCACGGTCAAGGTCTACCAAATATGGTGTGCGGTATAGAAATAATTGGAGACCATAATCCTGCAAAATAATTCAAATAAAATTAATTCTTTTACTATTTTTCTACCTGTCAGCTACTACCTATCAAAGTAACTTATCTACTTGACAAATTTCATCACTTAATTTCTTTCAACTGATGTCATTTATTGACTCTAGATTAAATTGAAATGAAAAGTGCCATGGAATATTTGTGACACTTTTGTAGTTTACTGAAAGTCGTGCTAGTACAGGACTGCATCTCAATTAGGCCATCGGTGTCAAGTGGTCCATTTCGAAGGGATTAATGTCTAAATTGCGAATTATATATACACATATATTTTCAAAAGAATGTCTTCAAGTCTAAAAGGCCAAAATGAATGGATACTCATACTACTATTGCTGTTACAATTTAATTTAAGGCGATGTTATTCTCCAAAATTCTTGGTGGACCTAAGTGAGGGAATTTATCCATCTAATATTTTATCAATTGAGATTATTTTCTAAGACATTCAAAAAAAATTCGATATTTTTCTTCAATAATATTGAAAAAAAATTTAAATTATTTTTTATCGAAGAATTTTGCAAATTTTGTTTTTTAGAAATAAATTTAATTTTTTTGAAAAATAAATTTGATAGAGTATGTCCATTCATCTTACTTAACCCACCTAATTTTAAGAGTTTTTTTTATCTTTACCAGCTTTCTTTATTAGGGTCTTTTTAATTATAAAATGTTGTTGCATATTTAACTTATTAGCTGGAGTCAATAATTAATGAAATCCAGAAATTATTGACATCTATAATTTTTGAGTAAACATTAGAAAATAACGAATAATCCACCTTTAATTTAATTTAAAGGACCCACTTCAAAAAAAAAAGTGTTCCATTGAGCTCAAGGAGACAATAGTAAAGCCCATTTCAAATTATTTTCCTAGTTTTTTTTTTAATTTTATTTAAATAGCTTGATTGATGCTTATATCATGGGTAAACATAATAAAGCAAGGATTCAATCAGATATTTTTTGAAGTAAGAAAAATCAAATATCTATATAATTAGAAGAATAGATTGGCTAAGTAAACGTTGTGATCATAGTTTAGTTAAACCATCAATGATGATTGTAGGGATGCTAGAAAAACTATACCAACACTAATTATTGCTAATTAAGAAATTTGTTAACAAAGTTTCTACATAAAGCAAAAAGGTATTGACAATTAGGAGCATACACTATTTTATTGGAGAATTTCCTGTAGAAAGAAAAGGGCTTTGATAAAAAAAGGCACTATGTTTTTAGATATGTAGTTTGTTGAAGCATATTTGGATCAAGTCATCAAGGAAAGCAAATTATACACAACAGTTAGAATGGAGTAGAATAATAAGAAAATGTTAATACATTTAAATCCGAGTATACGAAATTCACCGAAGGTAGAAAAAATGAATTATTAGCGTGCCATGGCAATATAACCATTAAAGATTCACATTTATTATTCCTTATATTAAAACCCAAAATGTCCCCCCGGCAAAAGGAAAAGCCCTCCACCAAACCCGTTTCACACTTTATTGTTCACGCTCCACTGCTTTACACTAACTCACAACAAAAATAACAATAATAATAAGAATAATTATAACTAAATTATTATTATTATTTTGAGCACAAAATTCGCCGCTGGTTCGTATCAAATAGATCATAGATTTGAAAGAAATAAGAACGTGTGAGTTCACACTTCACACAAAGCAAATTACCCAAAAAGTTACCAACATAGATGAAAGAGGAGAAAAAAGACACCATTGGCATGGGCACAAATACACACCAAACAAACATCGTTTCCATACCATTAAATTCGAAAATGGAAATAAAATAAAAACACATAAAAATGAAGAAAAAATGAAACCAACCTCGAATGTTATTGTGGAGATAGCACTTTGCTTCGAGAATGAAGTTCTTGTTTTAGGTACCCAAGAGTGAATCATACATGCTAGTGAATTAAACTGGTTTAAGCTCAAAGAATCACCAACAAACATAATCTTCTTTCCTCTATATTTCGCAAGAAAATCAAATGCATTAAACCTGAAGAAAAAAAAAAACAATATCAAACACCTGTTACCTTAAGCAACTAAACACTAATAACAACTCAAAAACTCTCATTGCTAAAAGGACCATGTCAAATTTTCACTAGCAAATGTCGCTTATATAATAAAAAGTCAAGATATATTTAAATTAAAACTTAATTAAATATATTATGATATTTTTTTTATAAAAGAAAATAGGTAATATTTTACAGAATATAATAATTAAAATTAAACGCATAAAAGAAATAGTTACCTCGGTAAAGAACAAGAGAGTGGTTGCCATCTATATTTCTGATACTGAGTATCAGGTCGACCATACTTTTGACAGTTGAATTGTGGATCTATGAAGGGACAAGAAGAAGGATCATAGAGAGGATATGAAGGATCATACACCCATTTGCCACGAAACCAGTTACATCTTCCTGCTAGTTTTCTCTCATTACTACTTGTTGTTGTTTTGTTGAAGTTAAATTCCTCAGCTTTTGTTTGGTGGGAAGAGAGCACTAGAAACAGAGTAAAAAACAGAGTCGGTAACAGAAAACCCATTTTCTTGGGTTTCGATTACTCTGTTGAAAGGAAAAGGACGAGGAGTGCAGAAAAAGTTGTCTGAAACAATGCCTTTTATAATGTAAATGTGTTTGTGATTCACAGTGATAAGGAATTGAGTTGAAGAATGTGAAAACAGAGTTACTTTTTTAATCTTTTTTTACTTTTTTTTTAAATTTATTTATTTATGGAGCACTTCTACTATTGAATGAAAAATTATATTACATTACTATGAAAATTAAATAACTTTTCTTATTGAATTCTGCTTACAATGAGATGCAGTGAACTTTAGATGGATTTTTTTAAACAGTGGCATGTGGTGGGGTTGGATCTGATCTTGATCCTTTTTGCATTGAAAATTCATCGGATTATTTATTATTTTTATTTTTATTCAACAAGTCATGTCACATGATTAAATTGAAATTTAATTAATTGTTTTGGACATTTCTGTTTCACTAACTTTTGTTTTAAGAAGCATAATAAATTTCAAACTTACGTGACAAAACATGTCAACTAAAGAATAATAAATTATAACGTCAAAACATCGGTTCAACTAATGAAACTAAGGTTCTAATTGATCAAATTTTACCAGGCAAATTTATCAATATCACGACCATATGTTAAGGTTTATTAATTGTGCTTGTAATTTTATTTCAGTATAACATTATATGATAATTAGATATGAAAATTAATAAAATATAAATATACTCTACAATATATTTACACCAATTTGTCAAAAAAATATTTGCATCGGTGATATTTTTATTAAATAAACTCTATGTTTTATAGTTCTGAACGAACTTTTAAGTTTATGCAATAAAAAGAGAAAATCTCACAATAATAATATATTAGAAGAACACTTGTGTGAATAATAGTGAGTGAACAAAATTTATCAGAACAATGATGTTTGTCGATTGTAGTGCATTTGCATTCTGACCGCTGAAGTCAATAGATAATTGGGTGAGTGAGAGATAATATATAAGGCCAACTTTGATAGTTGGTGATCCCAAAACTTATACAGCGAAAAGAGATTCATAACATTTTATATATATTTTGAATCATTTATATCTTGCAATATTACTTTATTTGTCACCAACCTACCATCAATTATGCTACTTAAAGTCTGTATGTTATTTTGTTGACGTCATAAAGATTGAATATACCAAGTGGATTAGAAAAAGCAGTTCCTTCTCTTTAATGTGTCTGCTTTTATTTTGTACTATAATAAATATTTTCTTTACTGAAAATAATAAATAAAATGGCTAAATATATTTTAATTTTTATAAAATTTTAAAATTTTATTTTTAGTCTAATAAAAATTTTCTTCAACTTTTAGTTTCAATAATAATTATTTATTAGTAGTTTCGATTCTTATAAAATCAAAACTAATCAAAGTATTATCGGAATACAACAAAACTATATACATGCACTTTACGTGTTATGTTATATTTACAACAAAAAAAGTTTAAAATTTAATTTTTAGGATCAAATTTTTATTATTCTTCAATAATTATTATATAATATATACATAATTTCTAAAATATTATTATATTTTATATTGATAATAATAAAAAAATTATTAATAATTAAAATGAATAATTTAATAAAATTTAATAAAATTTATTAATAATTAAAATGTTATATTTTTTTATATATGTATGAAAACTTTAAACCACATTCGTTATAAAATAGTAAGAACCATTCCTGTGAATACTTTTGTTGTTGTGATTGCAAGGAAATTAGGGACAACTTTGTTGATGGAGACACAATTAGGTGTGGAAAGCTTGGTTGTCCATAAGGGATTGGGGATAGCAAGAGAATGCATCTAGTTCATGCAAAGATATACTATTAGGTCTCCAACCAAAATTAGGACCAGGACGCTTGGCACATTTAGATTGTCACACATATCTCAAGTCTAACTATGCCCCTATCTTTGTTTTCATTCTTTTTGCTGAAAAGTATGAACTTATATATATATATTATATATATATATAATAAAGTATGAGCTTTCTCTTCAAAGATTTGTTTGATAAGCTTATAAAGTTTACTTACGTATGAAGTTAAAAGAAATTAGGTAAATACGTAGAGAATTTATATTTTTAAAAAGTTTGGGGTTTTGGGTAGTGGTGTATTTTTGAGAAAGTTTATGATCAACATAGTGTTTTTGAATTTAGATAATTATAAAAAAAAATAAAAAATAAAAAAACAGAAGTGAAACTAAAAAATAATTATACTTTAAACTTTAGGGAATAGTTTATTTAAATTTTTAAGGTGAAACTAAAAAATAGTTTAAACTTTAGGGAATAGTTTATCTAAAAAACAGAAGTGAAACTAAAAAATAATTATACTTTAAAAATTTGAACATAATTACAAAAAATTTACTTGCAAAAATATATGAGTTGATTTAGAAATAGAACAAAAAATAAATGCAAAATCTTTTTAAAAATTAGAAATAGATTAAAAAATTAAAATTTTATAGAAATTAAAAATATAACTAATCTTTAATTTTATAGAGATCAAGAAATTGGGAGCCATTCCTCCGTGATAAAGGAAGAGAAAAGTTGGAAGAGCATATTATGACAAACAAGCAATATAAGAAATCTATACTTATTTTTTATCAAAATGAAAATTTCCAACATTGTCGTAATTTAGGGTGGAAATAGTGGTATGGTGTATAAAGTCCATAATCTAACCTACAACAGACTTAGATATGCTTAATGTTTTTAATTATATATATATATATATATATATATATATATATATATAAGATGCATTAATAGTAAGTATAAATTAAAGAGTATTCAAATATTCATTGATCATATCAACTTTTTTAAATTGAAAATGTCCAAAAAATTTAAAAGCATGTTTAATTAAAACATGTAAAACTATAAACCATAAAACAGTTTTTTAGGGCTTTCATGATAGTATATTTTAAAAAAATATAAATAATATTTTTATTATATTTAATCTAGAGAGTATTGATCGAATTACATTAAAATTTAAACTATTATATTTTTCGTTTATGTTTTATATTTTTGTTTCTGATGTCAATAAAAATTATTAGTGATGATAAATCATTTAATATTGGAGAATGATATTTATCATTTTTTAGATAAAAAAAAAATACAAATCAATATTGAATAATAAACGATAAAGAAAAAAGACAAAGACGGTGTTATTGACTAAAATTAACAGAAGTTTCACATGGCTGAGCTTAGTCAACACAAACTACCAATTTACACTACAGATATTTAATTGTTCACGAACCTCTTTTTATTTTATTTTATTTACTCATTTATTTATTTTCAAAAGCAGTCCTACATTTTCAAAATCCAATCATTTTGTGTGTCCCAGCTCGATCACAAAGTACTTCCACCGTTTCTTTTTACTATTGGTGTGTTGGTTGTTTGCATTAAGTATGTACACTTTTGTTGTAGGATATGTTTGTATGACAAACAAATGTATATTGAGGTTCATTTTGTGTGTTATTCCGGAGAGGAAAAGCAATTATTGTTGAACAACCAAATTCTTTCTTTGAATCACAAGTAAATCGTTATCGATATTTTTTAGCTTATTAACACCTCAATTAAGTTTTACTTCAAAACAATTTCCATAAGCCTTTATAAGAATTATTAATTTCCAAAATTTTGTTGTTTTTTTTTTATTATCATAAAGTCATGATGACGTATTTGAAATGGAAAAGAAACAGTGATATGAAAAATAAATAAGAAACTAAAGGGGCCTCATTGTCAATGTCAAAATCCAGTGACGCTCTTGTCGTGTTATTCTAAAAGTAGCTCAATACCAAACTGAACTCAAACAACAAACTTTTCAAAAGAAAAGAAGAAGAGAAATATCCTCTAACAACGAAGTGATGGTAGCAGCCATCACACATGACACAATGAGTTTTCAAACCAGCCCATGTGCAATATTATTTTTCAAATGACACGTGTATATACAGTTTTTTACACATGCATTTTCTATAAGTATATATTTGCTTAAAAATTTATTTGATTTCAACATAATGATTAATGGAAACAGTAACACTGGTAACACATGTTAAAGTTTAAAGTTAATTTTTTTATATTTTAATTTAATATTATTAAATTAATATAATTGATTTATATAATATTTTTTAATTGATTTGATATTATTGAGATAATATTAAATTTAGAAAAGATTTATATTTTTTCATTTTAAAAATATTAAAATTTAATATCTTTTTATCAAATAATTTTTTTCTAGAAATTTTAATTAAATAAAACTTTTTTTTTCATTAAATTTTAAATTAATTATTTTAATGATCTTATTTTCGGAGCAGTTGTAAGAAACTATCAACTAATTAAAAACTCAAACAATTAATAAATTTTAATTAAAAATCAATCAATCGTTCAAAAAACATTAAATTTAAATCTTAATAAAAATACTTTTTAATATATTAGACTTAATTTATTTATTTTCAGTCAAACTTTATAATAAATAATTGAAGGATAAACTAGTATATATTTGCATGAACTTACGATGCTAAAATGCGACCAAATTCAAATGTGATGTTTATTGCTAAATTTCTATTCTTAGGAAGAAGCACCTTTCTTTTTGAAGTCGGAATTGGTGCAGGTGTTTACTAGGATTGGTGGTGCTTGCTTTCATGCATGTCAATAATTGTAAGACTTTTATTTGGGCATATTTTATGCCAAATTTTTTAATTAAAGAAGAAGCCGCCAATTTCGTTTGACCTTTAAAAAAAACTTCACACCGACCCGTAAGTGTTGATTCACGTATGTAGCAATTCCCGTCAATTATTGAATCAATAATTAACTAGAGCATCCGCATGGATTACAATCTTTAGTTTTAAATATATATCGTGGATAAATCAGTTAGTTAAATATTATATAAATTTAATTATGATATTTTATTTTAAATAATTAATTGAATCTGTACAAAATTTTGATATTAAATACTTGTCATTTGTTTCATAATTTTTTAAATTTATTAATGATAAATATTTATTTTGTCTTATTTTATATGTTAATAACATATATTCGTTACAATTTTTTTTAATAATTGATCAATAATAAATATATATTCTATATTTTTTATGTATATGTAACAAATATTAATTTTATAATTTTTTTATATTTATCAATAAAAAATATTTATTTAATGTATATAATATTTATCGTTGACAAATATTTGTGTTATACTTTTTTATATTTTATTAGTGACAAATTTTTATCCTGTATTTTTTTAATATTTATTTATGATTTTTTTTATGTTATTTTTATGTATCAATAAAAATATTTATCCCAAGTTATTTTATATGTTTATTAG
>JBBPBS010001143.1:4029186-4062197 GCA_037974835.1 Cicer judaicum | reverse complement strand
TTGGATTAGTCTATATCTGTCAAGTTTTTGTTTATTTTTTTAATCTACTTCTAGATTATAAAAAAAAAAATAAAAAAATATCTATATTAGTATCAATCGGAAAGAATCATACAAAAAGTCTAATGCTTTTGTTTTGAGAAAACATTAAGTCTTGTGTTAAACTTTGGATAACAGCATATTTTTAATGTGAGTTTAAAATAAAATACTTCTTTATTCATGATTTATTTATTAAATTTAAGTGGAGTTTGACATCTTAAAAAATCTCTTTTACATTCTTTTCAACTGTAAATATGAATTTTAAAAGTCGTGTTGACATTTATGTTGTCCATAATAAAATAAAGGTTACATAACATAAGATATATGATTTCTTAACTTAATTTTGGTTAACATTTTAGTTTTTTATTTATTTTTTTGATTTGATTTTTTATTTTAATTTTAAGTGACAATTTAATTTTTTATATTTTAAAATGTAATAATATTATCCTTTTTCGGTTAAAATTCAAAAAATTCATCAAATTTTTTAAATAAAACTCTTAAAATTAATTATTATCTTCAATATAATGCAAATTTTATCATATTTATAACTAAATATTTGAATAAACTCATATTTTCATCTCTTACAACATCACATAAAGAATGAAAATATGAGTTTATTTGAAGATTTAGGTTATAAATTTGATGAAATTTGTATTATATTAAAGAATATAATTAATTTTATGGGTTTTATTTAAAAATTTTAACAAATTTTTGTAATAAAAAGAATAATATTGTTGACATTTTAAAACATAAAAGATCACATTATCACTTAAAATTAAAATAAATGATCAAATCGAGAAAGAAAAAAAAATAATTAAAAATAAACAAAAATTAAATTAAGAAACCACGAGTGATATTTAAACTAAAATAAATAAAGTTCAATCTCAAATTGCATCACAAATGAAAAGATTACAAGTAAAATTAAGAAATAAAAAGTAAAAGGAGAATACGCTCACAAAATATTACAAGTAAAATTAAGAATCATATTCCAAAAATGATGGCTTTATTTGTTGATAGTTTTCTTTAATGGAAACATTATTTTTTTTATTTTAATCATACTCTTTTTAACTTTAAAATTACTATTAAAATAATAATAAAAACGTTATCCACAATATAGCCAATAGCCTTTTTAGAATTTGATTCTTCACGTCCCTCATGTAATCTTTTGAAGAAGAGGAATAGCTTATGAGCACCATCATGTTTTTTATTTTCTTCTTTTTGCACTTCCACTATCATCCTCCACCTTCTTGTAGGTCCTTTTCCTTTACATGTATTGTCATTATCTTTTAAGCAAAGTAGCATACTATCCAAAGCAATTTATAAGAGCTTTTAATTTAATTTGGAAGTAATAAACCAAACAAATAAGTACTTAATTTTAAGGTGGGCCATAGATTGTTAGAATCTTTCTAGTTCAAAGAAAATGCTAATTTACTTGCGCTATGTGATCCGTATCCTTAAGAAAAATGACCATGGCCCATTTTAATATACTTCTAATTTAAGTTGCTTGTTAGATGAATAAAATTATGCTTGTTTCTTTTCCACCTCCAATATTCTCCGAATTACATAATTCAGATATGTATTTTGATATAAAAAATATATATAAATTGACTAATTTAAATGTATATTTGGAAGTTTTTTATAATATAAGAGACTAAATAAAAGAAGCTACCTAAAATTATAGATACTTGCCATTTTTTTAAACATGTTTTTGTTGCTATTTGTTCTCAGCCTCTCAATCAAATAGGTCAATAATGGAAGGCATTATGCCTTGAGAAATCAATGTGCATTGATCAACCTAACTTTTTACTTAAAGAAAATTAAAATTATGTGCTTTATGGCTGGAAATTGGAACTTAGTCTTTAAGAATTAATGGTAGGTGGTAAAGTAATCTACACGTTATAATTTTGGATATTTATTTATTCAAAGAATCATGTATATTGGCTGGCTAATTTTAAAACTTTGTTTTTCTTCAGCTAACTACCACTTGAAGATATTCTCATTATCACTCGAAACTTTTATTTATTTATCATTTCACACAAAAATAATTAAAAATGATAACATAGTAACGAATGCGATGGGCACGAAGTAATACCTAAAAAGGGGGTTTTGTTAATTTACTATTAAGTTCTATATGAACTTTGTAATACTATAAAATATTATATATTTTAATTAAGGCATACTATAAATTGTATACTATTTTTTGACAACAGACTATAAAGTCATAAAAATTTCGTCCAAAATTAAAAGATTTACTAGTTTTTTTTTTTTCCTTTTAAAAGCTACTAGTATTTTTATTGGTTTTTAGTGGATTCGGCTTTTGCAATCGATGGGTATGACACTAAAGACTCTTAATTAATACACTACATAAACTGATTCTCTAAAGATATTATAAATACACTCTATGATGCATGAACAATGATATTACGTTAATTACCAACTCAGATTCAGCAAGATGAGAGAGTAATTTTACACAAGAGTGGAAAGAAAAGAGTAAGGACTTGTTTGCTTGTACTTTACAAAAACAGTTTTTTTTTTTAAAGTTAATAAAGTAATTGGATTTTCATGTTACGGGTTTGATCATATAAGTGTTTGGTAAAACTTAAATCTTTTCAATCTTCTATTAGGGTATACCATACATCTCCTCATTTTAATTTTTTTTCATATATAAAAAAAAAGTTAACAAATAATAAAATTTATGTTTTATTAATTATATTAAAAAAGAGAACTACCGAATTTGAAAAGATAGTCAAACATACTCTAATTATTGATATCAAGAGGTGTTGTTTCACACATATATATATATATATATGATTGTATTTTTTGTTATTATTGACTATGAGTTGAATTTAAATATAAAATTCATTTTTTTTATTAAAAAATATAAATAAAATTAATTAGTATGCTAAACATAAATTTTAATGTAAGTCATTGCAAAAATGTTGATTTTCTTTATCTTGTATGAGTTTTCTTTTTTCTTAATAAAAAATTTATTTCGTAATCAATAATAAATTTTGACCATTAGATTTTTTTAGATCATATGATTATATTTTTTTTAATTTAACTTGTATAACAGATAATATAAAAAAGTTTTATATTGACCATTAGTTTTTTTTGTCTGATAACCATTTGTTTGAATCAAGAGAAGTTAATATTAAAACATTATAAATGAAATCCTTTTTTATAACAAAGTTTTGGTGGCTGAGTCAACAAGAGAGAAAAAAAAGTATGAAGGCTCATATAATAGAGATATTTATGAACAGTCGGAATTCTAATTAAGATTCTTGTGAATATTACTTTCGTCTGTAATTATAAATATTTATTGAAAAAAAGTCAATAACTAGATGTATTTATTGTTTTTTTTTTTCAAACATAATCTTAATTAATACTACTAACTTGTTTAGCAATATGACAAGTCATTATTGAATACATCCAATGATATTTTAGTCATTTTTCCATACAAAATAGACACATTAATTATACTATTACTATTTTTTAATAAAAATAAAATATGCAATAAAAACTTATATTTTGAAAGTGGGGTAGTACCATCTAATACTTATTAACTAAATCAACCTAAGTTAACTAAGATGAAATCATTTGACATTAAATTATTAAGTAACTATATACTTCTAATGGTTAATTCTCGCTGTTTATTCATTTATTGCTGTGGTCAAAATTTATTTTTCTCATTTATGATGATATGAGTGGAAAAATATGCACTTAAATAAAGAAAGGAAAATACTTATTGTTATGATAAAAACTAAAGAAAATAAGGTATTTGTATACTTTTTTAATTGGCTTGATTAGCTTTTCCAATATATTTTAGTCTTCATGATTTATTTGTGAAAAAACTTTTGTATTATATTGCATTGTTGAAAAAGAAAACACAATTTTTGTGTTGTTTAAAAGTATACGTTTAGATAAATTATGTCATTTAAAAGGACACTTCCTTCCCTAGAAAAAAAAGTACACGTCTTAACCTTATGTATCTTTTTAAAAAAAATGTGGAATGAGAAAAGTTAGTCCAAAGTTTTTTTAATGAATCCAATCATTAGTTGACAGTTTCATTGAAGAACAAAACAAAAAATTAGTTAATGTAGCTTTAATAATCTGGCCTACTAGCTTCTTTCACGTCAATAGTTGTCACATACTAATTTAAGCACAAGAGACTAAGGAGGCACACAAGTTTAATTCTAAATAATTTATTTTTAATAACAAAAAAGCAAACAAAAATATAATATAATATAAAAATCAAGGTACTTATCCATGAAAAAGCATTTCCAAATATAAAAAAGGCATCTCAATCTCCTGCATAAGGACTAAGAAATGGATGTAAAAACTTGTAGGGTTTGGTAAGTGTAACTTAGACTAAAATGCACAAGTTGTACCGGTGCGTCACTAATTATAACCATTAGATATGTATTAGTATTTAAGAAACAATTTAGATTTTAATACATCCAATGATTATTATTGGTGATGCACTGAAAGTACTTATGCATGCTAGTCTCTACCTGCAACTTAATCACCGATGTTTAGAGAAGTTCCCACTCAGATTCTGCGATATCAGCAGCCAATGATTTTTCTTTATGCTCCAGAAAAGTTAATAATGCAAGCTCTTCATACTCTTGCATCCTTGCAGATTTCTTAGACAAAGAAAAGGGTTGCCAACACTTTTTCTTCAATCATGTAAAGAAGAAAAAAAAATCACTTCATATTTAACTGCATGCACTATAAACAAGGAGAGGGGAATGAATACGTACCTTGCATGTCTTTGGATTCACTATTGCCTCTGGACCTGACTGATATTCATCTTTGGTAATCATGACACAAGTTTCATCAAACTGCAACTCATCATCTTGTTGAATGATTTTGTGGTCTTTCTCCATGGCAGCATCAAAATTTTCAATATTCAAACTCCGTGATTCTGGAAATTCTTAACTAATCAAAAGTGGAAGTACTTCATATTGATTTGAAAAGTAAACTAAATTCAGTAACTACTTCAGCAAGATTTGAATTAATACCTGGATGAGACACAGTGATTGTACTATGAGAACAATCATCAAGCGGCATAGCTCCGATCGTTGAGAACTCTGCCAGAAAAATTATGCAATGATTATCAGAAGCAAAAAATTTACAATCCATAAACAATGAGGTAAAGTTTGTACTCAAGAAGAGATACTCAAATACATACCATGTGCATCTTCAAATATGTCACTTGAGAAATAACTTGTATTTAACTCGTTCTTGTCAGTTGATTCAACCAATTCCATAGCATCGGAGTTTTGTTCAGTACTTGCATTCTCACTTTCATTGCAACAATCTTCTACAGAGGCAAAGTTTGTTACTTCAGCAGAATCTGTCTTTGAAACAGTAGCTTCATGATTTTGATTCACATTGGCGATTTCACATGATTGTGATGAAATGCATGTATCTGTTTTTGATAGAGCGACTTCAGTGGCCGTGTTGGATGCAACCATCTTCATATTTTGTTGATTTTCATCACTACTAAGGTTTGATTTAATTTCTGCGCTCTCAACACATTGTTTTCCACATGATTCAGCGTACACTGCATCAATACCGATATCGTGATTGACACTCAAGTTCTCAGTTGATTGCTTGGTGTAAGCCCTAATAGTTAATTTCCTGGAAGCTTCAAATGACTTCCTTGTTAATCCAGCACCAGTATATTGTTCTACAGACATTACAGGAGCTGAAAATGAAGATTGAGGAAGTATTTCTTGCATGACATCTGAATAGAACTTCTTAACACTTTCGCCAACAATATCCATTTGATTCTCAAGGTATTTGAAAAATTTCCTGAGAGTTTTTACACAACTGAGATTTCAGAAAGGTCGTCGCTGATTACGATAAATAGTTAAATACCAAGACAAGTATAAGTGAACAATTGTTTTCATGATTACACTCTAATTGTAATAATTTAAGCAGGAGCAATACTAACAAGAACTATAGAAAGAATGCTTAAGACATGTAAGGGAATAACATCTATAACAACTTAAAATGCATTGGCATGTCCACTTGAGTATTTAAGTTATTTTTCCTTGTTGCAATGTTGCCAATCGCAGGTTGCAAAAAAATAGCATTTTGTTTCTCTTATGCTATTGTGCTACAGCGCTGCTAAAGCTGCTATTTTACAACACTACCTCATATTTTGAAACCTTAAAGAAGCATAGGATAGGATAAGTATATATAGCTGACTACAAAGGCAGACCTCAAACAATGTATCTTGCACCTCCAGGAACAAATTCTCAAACTTCTGGTATACATTACAAACCCAAGTTATGCGTGTTGCATCCATTGTCATCATACCACACTTGCTAGAATATTAACTAGGGCAGTACAGTACCTGAATGTCCAATTCGAAGGTGGTTCTACCTGATTAACTGGAAAGAAATCAAGGGATTCAACCAATGTGCTCAATTGATAGTTGTTCCTTCTATAGGACTAAAAGAATTTTTTTTTTTATGAAAATTGGTCTAAAAGTACATTTATCACGCAGTGTTATAGCAAAGACATAAAATGAGTTGATCAGGCCTAGAATACACTTCTATGGAACAATCAATTAAAAGTATTTGGATTAGATGCAGTGTGACTATGCATCTTGGTCGTCTAATCTTGATCGGACAGTCCAAATTTTAAGACCGATGTTTATTTATTTTTAAACAAAAGTTGTGATCTTGAAATCTAAATTGTTCAATCATAATTCGACAATTGAGATGATGTGATTGTGACTAAGGTTGTGACCGAAGACTATTCTACTAGGGTTGTGACCAATAATGCCACAATCAATCCCAATTTCTTGCTATTCACTATTCACTATCCACATATAAGAATCAAGAACAACCCATTATGATATATCTTCAAAACTAAACCACAAACTTCAAGTAATTTACTGCACACAATTGACAATCTTATACTTCTAACTGTTTTGTACTAAATAAACAGCATTTTTTTTTATATTAAATAAACAACATTTCTCTTCAAGAGAGAGAAAAATAAACAGCATGCAAACGCTAAGTTTACTTGATCAAAATTACCATAAACAAAACAAGCAAGGAAAGTACCACAACAACAAAATATGGTCATACATATATAAACAAAAATAAAACTTTTTATCATAAAACAAAACCCATTTAAAATATCACAATAATAATTCAAAGGGTTGTAACAAAATAAAAAAATTCAGCATAGAACAGAGTTTACTTGCTGCAATACAAACAGAGAGAAGAGAACAAGAAGAGTAGTGAGTATAGCAGAACCTTACGTTAGATATGTGGATTCAAATTCCTACGTTTCCCTTTTGATGAATGTTGTTTGTTAACTTTAGTGGCGTGTTGGTCCCATAATCTATGCCATCAATTTTTGACCTGCCATTGTTGTTACCTTTTTGTACTCTTATTTTGTTTTATTGAGTTTCTTTATGAAGCTGCTTATTTATAGTGATTCAGTTCCAATTCTCCTATGCAAAACAACCTCTCTCGATTTACTTGCTAAATTCAAATCCACATAAATACTGTTACAAAATTAGGCCAATATTTCGGTTTCGATTTCAAATTTTTATCCACGTTTTTTTTTTTTACAATATTGATTCTATTTTTTCTAAATATGAAATTAATTCTTTTTTTTTTAAAATAATAATAATAATAATAATAATAATAATTCTATTTTTATTCTTTGAAGAAGTTGTCAAAACATTTCAATTTATAAAACTATATTTCAATTTTTTATTCTATTTTATTGATAAAAATATAAAAAACTATAATTGTACTAGTAAAATTTATCACTGAAAAATCAATTTTCCATCTATATCTATATTATATATTCTATATTTATTTATATATAAAAAGGATATCGAGTTTTTGTGTATAATTTTTCTTTCGAGTTTACATTTTATGTTAACTCTTTCAGGTATAATTTTATCATTCTTTACCTAATCAAATTAGTGAATTTAATCATAATTTTAAAAATTGACCTAATTCTGGTTTCCTTAATTTAAATTTTTCTTAAAAAAAAAACCTCTCCATCAATGAATTCGTAGTATATTTGTGTTCATATGTCAAGTTGAATAATGAACCAGTACTACTAAGATATTTCCTCTATAAAAAATAAAAAAAAAATAAAAAAATTGAGACATGCCAACTATGAGAAATGTAAACAAAGCATAAAACTGAAATAAAGTGACTCAAGAAAGAGGAAAAGCTCTCATACTACTAAGACAATCCCCAAACGAATAACAAGCATATAAGTGAATTCTTCATGATATTTTGTTGGCTATGAACATAATTGAATCTCCAAACTGAATCAGCAATCTGTGATATACCAGATGAACAAGGTATCCACAATTTTGCATTTTCTTAATCATAACAAATTTTAAACTGCATAATGTATAGGTGGTTAACTAGCTGCTTGAAAATCGCCAAAATCATCGTCTACCGCATCCTGTGTGCTTTCATTTTCAGAAGAATTTCCATGTTCAGTTTTAGAGTTCTCTTCTTCAGCGGTTTTCTCAAGGGTGAGTTTTGTAGGTGAGTTTGATGGAGATTTCTGCGGGGTAGCGACAGGTGAACCTGGTGATGAAGGAGGCGGTGGTAACTTAATACAAGGTACCGATTCTTTTCCACCACTCTTTTCTTCTGAGGAGTGACCCTGCTCGAAAAACTTGGACTTCACATTGCTGCCACTTCTCTGCACACAATAAATAGGATAGTATCGAGATCATGATACTGAGAAAAAGAAGAAAAAGAAAACCTTTTGCACAACAGGAAAAATGCAGATTTGCATACATTGTTCTTGATTTGCAGCACAAGAGTCTCTCCTTCTTTCAAACTATAATCAACTGAGGAACTTTGCTGGTAATGTTGTTCCATCTCTTCAGCAGTTTTCTTTTTGTTCAGATATCTTCAAGACAATTAAGGAAAAACATGTTTTACTGATCGGGAAAAAAATAACAACAGAGCATTAGACCTTTATCCTCTACACCAACGTGAATAAATAAAATGTTAAATAAAAACAGCCAAGTTTGCAGATAAAACTGGTAAGGATACTTCATATGATCGTGTAAGGCAGCTTGGAAGTCATAAGCCTCTGTTCTTTCTCGGAATCCTATGCCAATAAAAGCATGCCGAAGGCGACCGCCTGCATGGTAATGCTAATGCAGCATGATAAGTGGAGGTGGGATTAAAGGTATAGAACAGTAAAAATATGGATGTTATATTGGAACTGATAGTAAAGCTAAAGCCACTTGGCATTAGAGGAACAAAGAATACATTTGCATTAGAGGAACAAAGAATACATTTTCCTTGTATTACAGTAGATTATCTCAATATATACAAAGTAGGAGTGTACCAAGAATATGATGTTGGTATGATCATATTCTGGGAACGGCTGTTTTGACACAATTGGCACGAAAATATAAAAAGGTTATGATGTTAGGAATATATATGATTGTTAAACACTGTTTCTTCGCATATTCAGATTTCAGAAGGACTGAAAATTAGGTATACCTATATTAGTCTAAACCCTCAAACAAAGAATGGCTTTGATAGTTCGATATTTGATGAGTCCTTCTAAAATTTCTGTTCATGTTCTTTAACACATTCAAAAAGACTAAAAACTAGGATTTCCTATATTAATTTCAAACAAAGAATCATTTTGATATGTTTAATTGTCCTTCTAGTATTTTTGTTCTCATCTAGTGTTTGTTTCGAAAATCAAGAATTACTTAAATAATGAGATATCACATTTATACTAGGGCTGAAGAGAATCGCATCAGTTAGACATAAGATTGAAAGTGGGTTTCCAAATGCATTTACAAACAAACAAGCCAAGTTCTCGATGAAGACCAAATATACCGTCCACAACTAAAATGGGTTTTGTTATATGCTTCATACCAAGCTAAATATTTCTAATTTGTTCAGCAAGGAATAGAAACAAATTCAAGAAAACTGTGCACAACATTGTGAAACATTTTTGGTGCTAAACCAAACAGGTTCTAGTTATTTTATCACATGCCCTTACCCTGCTACCTTGCCATGAGTAGTAAGATGATCAAGAGAAAAAGAGTAGTATGAATAATGTAAATAAAACTTCTCACCTATGTTCTCTTCTATGCGAAGAACAAAATATCTGCAGAAGATGAGTATAATTATTTAAGCATCCTAAAGTACAGAAAAGGATAATAACAACTAAAATCTATCAACAGTTATGGAAAACCACCTGCTGCTGTCAATAACAGGTTCCACAGGATGCGGCTCTCCATTTCTTAAAAATGCCCGAGCATATAATTCACCTAGTTAAATATATTTCATTCAAGTAACAAATTTTTTTGAATAAACTAACTGTATAATAATCTAATTAAAGCAGATTTAATGTGATCTTTACCTGTGTTCTTATCTTCTAGTTTTATGATGCATTCTTCTCCCTTGCTAATGACTTTCAATATCCCTTCCCATGCCCATTTGTTGACATCCCATTCATCAGCCCTGAAATGAACTTCATAGATATAAATGCTGAGCAGATAAATTGGAAAAAGTAGAAAATCAATCCCTTCAATCGTGGACACTGAAAACCGACACTTCTTTATCAAGGTAGACTACATTAATAACTTAAACATTATGCTTTGAACTAAAAATATCTCAAACACAACAGATCAGGAGCTATAAGTTGCAAGTTGCAATTGATCCCAAACCTGTAAGATGCTGCACTCATTCTTGGAGGTATCTGCATAAACAGTAGAAATCCATTAACTTGACACAACAAAATTTCGATTTTCAAGCCCACCTCATCACTAACAAACATTTTAATTAAAGTAAAAGGCAACATTCAATGCCACCGTAATTTCTGAACAAGCTTATTGATTCTGAGTACTACCATTAATAAAGAAATTAATCAAAATCAAAATATGAATTTCCACCTACCTTTCACATACCATTGTGAAAAACAACATAATCAAAATCAAATTTTGAAACATACCCATTAAAAAAATCGCAAGACTTACTATGTAGACGTAACACTCGGGCACTTGAAAGAGAACGAGTTCTATGGGTTCGGTATCTTCAATTTCGTTCCCAATTTTCTCAATGTCGGGATTTTTCTCCTCGTTTTCCATAGAGAAAGTTTGCAAATTCGATAGCTGGGTATTGGGAGAGAGAATAAAAACGATCTGGGTGTTTAGAAGGTGCAGATTTGGGGAAGAAATTTGGCAGCGAGAAATCGAATTTGGAATAATTAGGGTTTGAAAGGAAGGTTTTTTGTCTGCTTCTACTGAGGAAGGAGATGGAGCTGCAGTGAAGCGGTGCTGCGTCAAAATAAAGATCACCGTCAGATTTGGATACCTTTCGAATCGGACGGTCTGAAATGGAGGGTTAGGTCTATGGATTAGGAATTTGGGACAGTGATTGCTTTGGTTTCAAGTCAAACACCCATACATAAATAAATCCTAATACAAAGAAAAGGATGATACCCTATGATAATAGGCTGGGAAATTCGTGCATTTTTTTTTTAAGAATAAAATTTGTGCATTTCTTAAGATATTATTTATTTTAAATCTAAAGAGATAAGTGTCTTCTCACTAAATCCAATTATTCTTACAAATGTTGTTGTAAAAGATTTAAATTCTAAAAACATGTAGTAAATAGTAACAGATTTATTAGATAATATATGTGCCAAATTTTGGCAACTTGTATTAAACTTTAACTCTATAATCAAACTTTTATCAAAATTGTTTAATTAATGAATGTAGATTCTTTTCTTTAATATCTTTATTCATCATTCTTCACATAACTCGTTCAAATTCAAATATAAAAAAAAAAAAAAATCAAAACACGAGACTTACCATAAATCCTCTCATTCAATCTCAAATTTATGAGAATGAATTGAATTGTATAATTAAAAATTGTGTGTGCCGTGTGCCACTTATCAAAATGGCTCAATCTATATTCCTCGTATTTCACATACCTATATAATTTAGATATAGATATAGGAGAATAGTTTAGTACCATAAATACAAAATTTTAACCATTTAAACAATAAGTAAGTAGACGTGTAAAGATAATATTTTGGTAAAGTAATATTTTGATTTTCAATGATAGTTGTTAGTATCATATCTATAATTTTTTTTTCATATATGTTTTATTTTTATTTTTAAATCTAAAATATTCTTATAACTCAATTTTTGTTTTTTGTTTTTAAGAAGTGTCATCTTATAAATACGATCATATAACCCCAACAAAAAATTGAATAGTAGTTAATTATATCTCTATGATGTGACTTAAAAACCTAAAAAAGATAGATATTTTTAAAAAATTGTTAAAAAATGGAATATATGAAAAAAAAGTCCTTTATCATTCTCCCTGAAGCCTTTCCTGAAAGAAAAAAAAAAGAGTTCAAACGTGTCTATAAAATGAAAAAATAATATAGGGACTGAAGCACAAATCATCTTCAAAAATAGTTGTTCAAAATGTTTTGATTGCTTTTGTAGTAAATTAATAATTATGATATTTGTCATGTGTGCGATAAGGTGAAATAAGAAAAATGCGTGCACTAACAAATATATTAAGTTTTTGAGATGCTAACGTGACACTATCGAACACACTCTTTTTTTTCCCCACTTCTTTACCTGTTAACAGGTTCTATAAGTTGAAAAACAACAACACTTTTTATTTATATTTTTTATTTAATTTGGAATGTAACTCTTGTGTCTTCTTTTCACTTTTTAAGTACAATATCATATCATGAGTTCACTGAGTGATTGGTCAAAAGATTAAAAGACTAAAAAGATGCCGATATCATTTATCAACCTAGCTATCTATGAAAGTTCCCAAATTCACAAGTTTCATCTTCACAATATACAAATCCATATTAGAAAACTAAAAGGGAATCATTCCATTATATCTACTTCAATTTCCATATCATTTGAATAAAGGAAGAAACAAAAATTAAGTTTTTATAAGAAATCTCCTAAAGATGAAGAACTAAATATAGAAATCCTCCTTCTCTTTCTGTTTTCTAAGATATCTTGTGAAACAGAAAATCTATCAAGTACAGATTTAAGAGCTTGATGAACCGATCCGGAAAGAAAACGACGATACTCGACATCTTCAAAGTTCTGTTCTTTGCAGCTAATTATCACAAACACATTCTTCATTCTTCCACCCAAAGTTGCAATCTCTGCTCTTATTATCATAAGATGAAGTGCATCAAGTGCTTGTCTTATATCAGATAATAAACCTGGTTTGTATTCACAACATAGTGATGCTCTAATTGAATAAGGGAAACCATTCAATCCACTTTCTTGTTCTTCAACTCTTATCTCATCATTGTCTTTTGGTATCATTAAACCTTCACTTGCTTCTGCTGCATTTGTTTTCAGCTCTTTCAAATGTGTGATGACCTCAGCTAGTAAGGATGCCTTGTCCAACTATGTTCAAAAAGTACACACACAAAAGTTCAGTATCTCAAGCTATTAAAGATTAACATAACATGTTTGTTTGTGCTCCCATGAGTTTCATCATTCAAAGTATAAGCATAATAACTATAACTATCACTCAGCTAAAAGCTTCAGTGTAGATGCATGTATATGTAGTCACAGCTATTATTTCATTCCAATGACCATAAAAGACGGCAAAGGCAAAACAAATAATTCAACAAGACAACTTGCTTAGGTAGGTCAACAATGATCATAAATCAGCCAAACAAATGTATAATAGTAGGAACTCGGTACAAATGATAAACGAAATGATAAAATGCAAACAACGAAATGCGATGTTTGGCAACGAAGCTCGGCCAAGTATACCTAAGTCTCTGACTAGAGAGTTGTTGTAGTTAAGTCTTATAATTATCAGTAAAAAGCATTAGGGCTCACAGTGTGACCACTCGTATTTAAATACTATAGTCTAAATTACAACAATATTCTTGAATCGTACTGCAGAGGTTTTGCCTCCCTACACACACACACAAAACAGACATATGGGCCATACATGACAAAATTGTATGTACATTTTATTGTAAACCGGATATTCTCGGCACGTAACTGCAGAGAAAAATCT
Source organism: Cicer judaicum (assembly GCA_037974835.1). Lineage (NCBI taxonomy): Eukaryota > Viridiplantae > Streptophyta > Magnoliopsida > Fabales > Fabaceae > Cicer > Cicer judaicum. The sequence goes on along the minus strand of JBBPBS010001143.1, from coordinate 4,048,098 downwards.
CTTGAGCCAAATAGGAGCACAGTGGACAGGAAAGTCCTCACTCAAGAGTTTTTACGAGTCTACATTCTCAAAGCTACATTCAATCTCAGTTTTAAGCTGGAAAAGACTTGAATCATCTCATCCAAGTACTCTTCTGTAAATTATATGTACATTTCACTATAATTGAACGTCTAAAATATTATTATTCCCCTCAATCATGACAGAACTTGTTGTCAACATGAAAAAACCAGCACTAACCAATTGTAATTATAAATTAACCAACAAAAAATAAAAAATAAACTAACCTTATTAGCACCTGGAATAACAGTACGAAGTGTATCAAGATGTGCATTGATTCTAGCTCTCCTCCTCCTCTCAGCTTCACTATGATTCTTCAAAGCTTCAATACTTCTCTCAGGTGAAAAACCTTTGCGTTCCAATTTCACAGATGCTTCCACAAGTTCTCCCCTTTCCCTATCCAAAACAAGAGAAGAAGATGAACCATACCCACTTCCAATAACACCTTGAAAACCATCATTAATTCTCATTGGGTCAAAATCTTCCATTTCCATAGTAAAAGAACACAGTTCCCAAAAGGGTATACAGAAGAAATAAGAATAACTGAGAATATGGTTTTGGAGACAAAGACAAACAAAAAAGACAACCTTGGAAGAAAGAAGAAGGAAAAAGAAAGGTTGTTTGTTTGTGTGTTGGGAGAAATAGAAATAAAATGGTGAAAAGGAAAAGGGATGTATGTGTGTTGTGAAATTGGGGTTGGAGTGTATTTGGAAAGAAAGATGCAGTGAAAGTGAAGTGTCTGTGTCTGATGATGATAGTTGAGTTGAGGTTGGTGAGATGCAGCAGAGAGAGTAGTGCTGTTCCTGTTCTTCTTCTTTTTCTTCCTCTTATGGTGGGGTGGGGGACTACATCCACACACTTTTATATACCACTAATCCTTCTCTTCTTTCTTTTTCATTTTTTTTTAAAATATTCTAAGTGGTTTATTTAAAAATTGTTTAAAAATATATGTGTATATATGCCATACACCAGTCGTTTGTTATTTATAGTTATTGCAAATGAAAGCGACAGATAAATTTGCTTAAAATGTTAATATTTTTAAGATAGAGACTAATACAATTATTTGATTCTCGATAATATTGAAGTTAACTTATGTTAGTTGTAAATTAATTATGAATTAGTTGTGATTATCATTTTAAAATCTATATAAAATAGAATCTCACTTCTATTGTAGTTAATACTTTCTTTTATTCTTTTAACATAATTTTTTTTCTTTCATGCTTAATTTTAATATTTTTTGTTTATTCTATTAGACAATTTGATAGAGAAAAAATAAATTCTAATATATTTTTCTAGTTTTTGTTGAATTCATCAATTTATTTAAACAAAAAATTTGATTTACATTAGGATTTTTATCGTTTTTAAAGTTGAGTCGTCGTAAATTATTATTATAGTTTTGAATAATTTATTAAATATTGATTACTATAAAAGTTTGTACAGATTAGAATTCAAGTTTTTGTGGGTTAAAAATTGAGAAACGGCTTTAAAATATGTTTTTTATTAGATTTTTCTTATTCGTACTCATACTCAAAGCTTTTCTCTCTCTATCTATAAATAGTTTCAACCTTTGATTATTTGAAGAGTCTTTAATGGACAAAATAAGACTTGTCATACAAAATATATTCTATAAAAGTCAAGCTTTGATTAATAATTTCATCATTTTTAATTCATATTTATATATTCATTTTTGCTGATATATTTTCAAAGTTTATGACTTTTTGTAAATGTAGATTTTTTTTTTTATAAATTTATGGGATGTTCTAAATAGGAGTATAATGTCAATAAGTTTTTTTTTTTGCCAATAAAACCATTTATATTAGCTAAATGTCTTCATTTCAAAATCAAATTATATATGTTGGATTGAATTCAAATATGTTTGATAAGAGAATATTGTATTAAAGATTATAATTTAACAAATTTTAAATAATATTTAAGATTTTCATTAATCTCGTTATATCATTTTAAGAATTTAAATAAAAATTTTCTCGACGAAATACTTTTGAGTAAAAAAGTTATTTGTCACCTATGACATTTATGTGAATACCAATCATTAGCTTTCCTTAAATACTATATGGTGCAAAAATACTAATGTTATCTTTTATATGAAAGCATCTCACATACCTTGTTAAAACAACTATCAATAGACAAAGAAAAGGATCAAATTATTCACAAATATTAGTAGAAGATCGTCCAACAGTACTGTAATAGTTCTACTCAACTAATTAGTGGTCCATAATTAGATTTTAATTTATATTTCAAAACTTTACTCTCATTATAAACTAACACATGGTAAAAAAAAAAAAAAAAACTATCCAATAGAAACTCAAATCAGTCTTGAAGTCAAACTATCTCTCGAGTGCAGAGTGCTGATGATAAATTTGTCGTAATTAATATCACCAAATTAGCCTTTTTGGAATTGAACAATATATTTGTCCATATAGAAACAATGCAACATATAAAAACAACCCTCACGAGTGGTGCTTCATTTATGGTGCTGAATAATGACAAGTACCACATATTTTAGCACATTGTGAAGGGAATCTTTTGTATCAGTCTAAATAAATTCATTGTTTGCCATTAACTCAATGGTTTTAGGTTCACACAAATATAGAACTTGCATTAGCATTTTGCAGTAGTAGGTATTTCTTGTGATATCTAAATTGATTTTCTTTTTTGAAATTGATAATTCTAGTAATTGCCACAATTTCAGTTTCCGTGTCTCTTCTGCATACTAATATTTTAAAACTTTGAATTTAACTAAATCCAACCATTTAATTGATATAATTGTAAATTATTATCATCTAAAATTTGGTTATTTAGACAATTTAATCGCTAATTTATTATGTTTTAAGCTATTAAATAGTTGAACCAACATCTAGAAATCTTATTGATTTTTTATTCAATTCAATTGTTAACAGATTGAATGCATATTTAATTTTATATTAAAATTGACAAAATCCCAATGATTTAATGTAATTTTGTCAATCTCCAACCATATATAATTTGTGGGAAATGTATTTAATATTTTTGTAATTATTAAATCTAGGTTTTATAAGTTAGGCAAAGGCCAATTTTAAATGGCACCCTTTAGCCTAAAGAGTCACCTAATCACTTTTTTAATAAGCTAATAAGTCTTATGCCAATCATTTTCCTTTGACAATAGAATAGTAATCCATTAGCCACGTCAATGATGGTGACATAAATGCTAGATAGCAGTTGTATTTGAACAAACTCATTCAGAGATTCACACAACTTTTATCCTATGATTATTTATTTTTTATTTTTTTATCTTCTTATAGTAATAATGGCATAAATGTTTTCTATTTCTCTAGCTTATCTTAATCCTACTTGTGGTGGTCCTCACAACTTTCCACCGAGACAAATAAGAAATAAATCGTATGTTACGTGTTTGATTTCACGTTTGAGTCTTCAATCTTATATTTTTTATTGCAATTTTATTAAGCTTTAAAATTAGACTTCCACTTCAACTTGATTTTTCACTATAATTTTGGTTTATATCATTTTGCCGTTGTATATTATATTATAAAACTTTTGTCTAAGTGGTTCTTAAAGTTTAACAACAACTTTTTTTTCTTTCTTTATCTCGATGTATAATTCCTCTCTTGTATTTCATCTTTTGCCACGTATTTCTTCTATGATGATCGTTCGCCATTGTTGTAGGGATTATAATAATATCTCTTTTGATATTTTGAAGATACCAACTTTTAAATTACAATGGTAATACTATGATCATATTTATTTTCTAATATCTGTGCTTGAGTGAATTCACTATAATTTGATGCATAGTGCAATAGCAATACATCAGTCACAATGAATTACCCTAGTTTATTATTGTGTAGAATGTTCAACTCCCTCACAAGTTTATCAATTTGAGCTGTACACATTATAGTGACCTATCAGTATTCCATTATAGCATAGCAGTAGGAGATGTTCACCCTTCATTTACTAAAATAAACTAGGGTAGTTGCCTATGCGATGCACAAATTAATTTTGAATTATTTTTTTTATATATTTAATTAATTATGAAACAAATTAAAATATTATATTAATAAAATCATAAAATTATAAATCATTTTAAAGAAATTGTTATTTTTATCAATAATATAAAATATACTTACATCTTTAAGTTTATCTAACTTAAGTCATACATACTAATATTGTAAGATTGAACATCGTGCCTCGAATTTGAATATGAAATCTTGTAAAAGTATACTTCAATAAAAAAGTATATTGACTTATGGTTATGATTTGAGATTGAATTTAACATGGAAATAAATATGTTATTTGTGATTTATATGCTCATCTAGTTGATGCTATAAAGAAGTTTAGAGACTTGCAATTAAATTTTTCTTCGTCATTTTGATCGACTCTTCCTTTCTTCACCAAAGAAGTATGATTTATGATCAATTTTTAGTCTGAAATCACATCTCTATATTGTTTTTACTCTCTTTTATTTGAATAAGTGATTTATAGACACATTTAGTTTTTTTTCTCCGTGTTTTTTGTGTGTGATTTTGTTGTCTTAGTGTAGTGTTGCATTTGTTCGTCGTCTTAGTGCGACGTTTTGTTTTGTCATCTTATTATGGTGTTATTTGGTTCAGATTTAGAGATCAACTTCGATCAAGCGTAAATCTAATCAATTACTTTTATATTGTAAATGTTACAACACTAAATATATGAGTATTCAGAACATTTCAATTATATCATAGTTGTAGACTTTATTACTATTGCAATTTTTTAAAATTTTATGCTATTATTACCATTGATGTGAGTGTAGTCGTAAATTTTTTTTTTCTTTTTGATTTTAACAAATTTAAATTATAATATATTCAATTAAAATTATAACAATTTGAATGAATGAGTACCAAATTTAGTAAAAAATAAAATAAACCTCACATAATTCTTTCTTAATTATTTTAAATATGTATCCATTTACTCTTAGTCATCGTGTTCTTGTTCTTTCCAATGCTAGTGAGCGTATATTCCCAAAGAATTCGTTTTTTACTTGTTTTTGTCCTTTATTTTCTTTCTCATCAATAATTTTTCTCCTTATATCCACGTTTATTATGTCATTGTCTTTGTCCCAGAACAAAATATAAAAAAATATGAGGGGAAACCAGTAACTCGACAGTCTAAAAAGGCGAAAATAAAATCCAAAAATTCAAAGATCACTTTCTCTCCTAATACAGCGCACGTTAGCTCACACCCCTCATTGCTCACTCCCATTTGCCTCTCTTCCATTTCCCAATACTTGCTGCAACTTCTTCTTCCTCCGGCAATGGCGACTACTACGTCATCTTATCGAGCTATCTCCACCACCTCTGAAATCCTACTTAAACCTATCACTACCAGAAGCTTCACCACCACTAATCTCGCACTACAATCTTCGTTTCCAAAACTCGGCTTCAAAACCCTAACTCATCGCCGAAGCACCGGCTCAGCTCTCGCCGCTCGCATGGTGTCAGCGCCGGCGATAACACTCCCGGACTCACTCAATTTCGACACGTCCCTTTTCAAGAAGGAAAAAGTCAACCTCGCCGGACACGACGAGGTTTTCTTTCACCACTCTCTCTCTCTCTCTATTTGCTTCTAAGCTTTATCGCATTTTCCAGATTGTGAACGTTAAACTTTTTTAATTATTGTTTAAATTAATTGCAGTTTATCGTAAGAGGTGGCAGGGATTTGTTCCATTTGTTACCAGATGCTTTCAAAGGGATTAAGCAGATTGGTGTTATCGGGTGGGGATCACAGGTGATTCATTTCGTTGCTATGAAATTAATGCTTAACATATTAAATGAAAACTATATATTTTAATTTTTAAAATGTTATGACTTAATATTTCTTTTGGTTTTAGTAACAAAACTTCTATGTTTTATATGATTTTTAATTTGGCACTGTAATTACCAGGGACCTGCTCAGGCTCAAAATCTAAGGGACTCACTTGCTGAAGCAAAGTCTGATATTGTTGTTAAGGTGTGATCTTGGTTCTAGTTTTGTTGGTTGGTCAAGTGTCACTGTATTTTATAGTGTAATGTGTATATGGTGTAATTGTTTTTTTAGTGGTATGATGTTGAAACATGTTTGTCTTTTTGTAGGTTGGATTGAGGAAAGGTTCTAGTTCCTTTGCTGAAGCTAGAGCTGCTGGGTTTTCTGAAGAAAATGGGACTCTAGGTGATATATGGGAAACTGTATCGAGCAGTGATCTTGTGTTGTTGTTGATTTCTGATTCCGCTCAGGTTAATCAATCCTGGAATATCAAATCTTATTTTAATTAATATATTGTTCAGTATGCCTGTTTTTATATTTTGATTCATCTCTCGTTGTTTATATGTTGTTAACACTTTCAATCAGTGGTTTGTGTGATACCAAACTGTGTGATGATACATATATGATATTTGCATTGATAACAATAATGCATTTTTCTGATTATTAATTTACCTACATGGATGGTAAAATCACAAGTTTTCTCGAAATTATTGTTTGATGCATATTTTGGAAAATTTCTGGGTTAGTTTCAGCAAAATTATAATCGGTATCCAGATGTTGTTTCCTTGTGGAATTAAGTGTTTAGCTGTAAGTGCTGCTGGTACCAATGCTATTCTACCATCCTGTCCACTTCTATTTCCACAACCCATTGGAAATTGCCTGTAATACCGTCAATTTATTGTTGCTGCTGTTTTCCCTGTTACCATAAACTTACAGCTTGCTAACACCAGCTTACACTACCATATGATTCAAATAAATTTTTGTCAATACAAGTGCCTAAATATGTCACAGACTCAAGTTGCCATTTTGCAGTTTTCTAACAATTTTTTGGTCTCACTCTTGTCTCCAATATAGAAAGTTATTGTCGAAGTTGTGGGATTTTAGAGAAAAGGAGGAGAGAAAATAATAAGGGTTTGAATATTATTGATAATAGTTTTATGTCATCTTGATTACAAAAGACTCAATACTAATATCTATTTATAGAGAAACATAAACTCAATCTTAAATCACGAACAAATCATAATAATAAATTAATAATGAGAGATATTATAAAATATCTCTATGATTATAAGTTGATCCTAGGAAATAATTCAAGATACTCTAATATAGTATAATAGATATTATAAGATATTTTCTAATATTCTAACAGTTCTAATATTTTTATTTATTATGCAGGCAGATAATTGTGAAAAAATATTTTCCCACATGAAGACAAACAGCATACTTGGGCTGTCCCATGGATTTCTTCTTGGGCATTTACAATCGTTGGGACTTGATTTTCCAAAGAACATTAGTGTAATTGCTGTTTGCCCAAAAGGTATGGGTCCATCAGTGAGGAGGCTGTATGTCCAAGGCAAGGAGATAAATGGGGCTGGAATTAATTCAAGTTTTGCAGTCCACCAAGTAATTTATCATTTTCTCCCCCTCATCCTCTCCATAATTTACTTCTATTGTGGGTCTCCAGCTCCTATGTTGACTGGTTGACTTATTTTGCTTGGGATAATTATTTTTGTGCCCAGGATGTGGATGGAAGAGCTACTAATGTTGCTTTAGGGTGGTCTGTTGCTCTTGGTTCTCCATTCACGTTTGCCACTACCTTGGAGCAGGAATATAAGAGTGATATCTTTGGGGAGAGAGGTGAGGAATTTCTGCAATGTTTTTTTGTTGTCATTGAAGACTTAATTTGTAATTACTGCTTTTGTGAATATTAGGCATTTTACTTGGTGCTGTCCATGGAATTGTGGAATCCTTATTTAGGAGATATACTGAAAGTGGAATGGCTGAAGATCTGGCTTATAAAAACACTGTTGAGAGTATAACAGGAATTATATCTAAAACCATCTCAACTAAGGTTGTATTTTCATGATCATCTAGCATAAAATTATTTTCTTATGGACCCTCCCTCCAATAAAACCCTAAAACATGTGCTGCTTCTGTGATACTCCGGAGTTCTGACATAATCTCTTGCACTTTTTATTTGGATAGGGCATGCTAGCTGTGTACAATGCTTTATCTGAAGATGGGAAAAAGGAATTTGAGAAAGCTTATAGTGCTTCGTATTATCCCTGCATGGAAATTTTGTATGAGTGCTATGAGGATGTAGCCAGTGGCAGTGAGATTCGTAGTGTTGTTCTGGCTGGGCGTCGTTTTTATGTAAGGGATTGTTTATTTGCTGTGTATAATAATCAGCATGACAGCGACCTTTAATTTGTACTTGTCTTTTTGCAGGAGAAAGAGGGCCTGCCTGCATTTCCCATGGGTAAAATTGACCAGACTCGCATGTGGAAGGTTGGTGAGCGTGTTCGATCTACAAGACCAGCAGGTGATCAAGGCCCATTATGTCCTTTTACTGCTGGTGTCTTTGTAGCATTGATGATGGCCCAGGTATTGTTCACTTTCAAATTTGGGACTGACTAGGCAATTGCTAGTGGCAAAGGATGATATTTCTTTAACTTTTTTGGTAGGTAATAATTTGAGCATAAAATTAACTTTTGTTTTAATTTGTGATTACAAAATTTCCAGATTGAGATCCTGAGAAGGAAAGGTCATTCTTACTCTGAAATCATTAACGAGAGTGTTATTGAGTCTGTTGATTCTTTGAATCCTTTCATGCATGCTCGTGGTGTTTCCTTCATGGTTGATAACTGTTCAACCACGGCTAGGTTGGGCTCGAGGAAATGGGCTCCACGATTTGATTACATCCTTACCCAGCAGACCTTTGTGGAAGTGGACAATGGTGCGCCTATTAACCGGGACCTAATCAGCAACTTCATAACAGACCCTGTTCATGGTGCCATTGAAGTTTGTGCTGAACTGAGACCTACATTAGACATTTCTGTGCCACCTGATGCAGATTTTGTTCGTCCCGAGTTGCGCCAATCCAACAATTAGAACATTAATCAATTATGGCTTTTACTTGGTTATATTATGTATAGTTTGCTCATAATAGTTGTTGTATTAGTCCTGAATTTTCGGTCGGTTCTTCATGTTATGCGAACTAGGAATGTTGCTTGACATCCTATTCAGTGTATTAATGTAAGTTAATAAAGCATGTCATGCAATGTAAGTTAATAAAGCATGTCATGCAAGTGTAAGGTGGCTTAAGGACTTTCTTGCAACCTTAAATTCGTAATTCTAACAGTTCATTGCAAAAGTAAACAAAAGTTCTAATTTAGATGGATGCCTAAAACAAAACAACTGTTTCTGCACTAGCAAATTATTTAGAAGTAATGTTAACCCTCTAAATGGTCACATTTAAATCATTCTAGACATACTGCATCTAGATGATAAATCGAACCTTTCAAGTTCCGCTGGTATACTTGTATCAAATCGTTTACAGGTTAATGATAAAATGAGCCTTTCAAGTTCAATTGGGTTACTACATATATAACATCCTCTACTTTTTTTTGTTGTTGATGCAAAGTGGAAATAAAGACCAATGCTAAGGAACCAAAAGAGGGAAAGCTATACACCTACAATTATAAGCTAATTAGAGCTTAATAGAAGGTGGAGACTTGGGTAATTCAAAGAGTTCAAACACCCATTTTGGTCCAGATTAGTCAAATTATCAACACACTGATTTGCTTTTCGATAAACATGAAATACCTTATAGCTACAGCTTACATGATCCAGCAAAGCCAAAAAATATGAAACACTTGAGAAATCATCATATTGGTTAACAACAACGATATTAAAATCCATCTCCACAAAAAGATATGCAATGCTCGAATTTCTAGTCAATCTCAACCTATGCACAAGGCCCCAAAACTCAGCCATATTCGATGTACTCCATCCCTAGCTATTTATAAGTAAAAGTGGAATAACAAAAATTGATGTATTTCGTCTAAATGGAGAGAGTGGACTAAATACATCAATTTTTTGTTTTGTTGACTCACTTTTGTTTATAAATAAAAACAAAAAAAGTAGATCAATTTAAATTACAAGTGAACTTCAAATTTATAGTCACTTAGACTTCTAATAAGACCGCTATAAGCTAAACTTTTTTAATGTGTGATCCATCAATATTTAGCTTGAAAGAAGAAGATAGAGGGGACATCTACCTTGTCACAATCTCATGCATGTGGTCATCAACATAGTCTAGAGGACAAATAAGCATATTGTGGTGAATTATGGTAAGCTGACCGAACAACTTCTCCATAAATCATTTGATGTGATGTTATATACGACATCGTATTATTTGTTATTATTTTTATGTGGTTATTTGTAATATTTAGTTCAAGTGACAAATGTCGATGTTATTAAATCAAATATTATATATCGGATTCAAACGAGACCTAACAGTTATTTTATCTATAAACAAAAAAAAATTACTATGTAGCTAATATTGTGCTTTATAATACTAGTTTGATAAAAAAATTGACACTTCCAAAAAATTAGTACTTCAGTATTTGATTATTCTTATGGTTTTCTAATTTGATTTTGCAACATACTTAGGAAGTAGAAGAGCGTACTTTAGTGAAAAACAAAATGATCACCAAATTCAAATAAATTTAGTGGAGTATATTTGACAATTTTTCTTTTTGGTATAAAGAGAGAATGAAGGTTCAATAAAAAAACTACAAAATTAGTTGAGCATTCTTAGATATGCAACCTTCATAAATGTTGTCAAAAATAATCTAAAAAAAAATTAAAAAAATGAGTCAGTCAGTCCGTACATCTGTTTTTCTTCCTCCAAATATGAAAAGAATTTCTCTGTCAATCATAATTCAAAAGCTTGTCAATGTACTACACTAAGACGAGGACATTTCCATTAAACTTGCGATTGTCTGTAACCATATCTATAAAAACTTTAGAATCACTCTCCACAATGGGACGTGAAACTGAATCTCTCCAAGTCAATTCCAAGCTCATCTACATGTCCCACATTTTAGCTTGGAGAGCATCATATGTTCCAAATTTTTTACTATAGCCCTTGATTACTCTTTTACTATAGCCCTTGATTACTCTCCCTTCCGATTTACAAAGAAGTCCATCACAACCTGATGCTTCTCCATTCTTTTGTCATGCGCCATCAGTGTTAAACTTTAACCAACCATTTAGAGGCTTTCTCCATCCAATTGAGAACTTTCTAAACGTTAGAATAACAACAACAAAAAAGTTATAAAAGTATTTTATTTTTTTTATTATATTTAAGTTCTATGTATTAATTAAAATAAGTGAACTATATTTTAAGTTGAAATAAAATTAAATTCACATAAAAAATATAAATAAACGAAAAAAATTGTTAATCCTGTTTTAAATTGTTATGTGTTGTACTTGCAGTGCATCATTAAAATAAAAGAATGTTCGAATTACTTCAAAGTTAATGAAAATTGATATATTAAATTCAAATTTTGTACGAAATATGTTGACTTTTATTAATTTATTTTTACTTAAATTTTGTTATAGAAGGAGTACAAAAGATCCACTCAAACAAGATAGAATCCTTAATATTTATCCAAAAAAAAGGTAGGATTCTTTATACTAAGGTGCATCATTAAAGCTACTCTAATTAATAAGTAAAAAATTAATGTATTTGATATTAATTTTAAATTAAATACATTAATTTTTTAAATATTATTTTTATTTTTATTTTATTTAAAATGAATATTTTAATTTGTCTTTTTTAATAGGGTCTAGTTGGATTCTAAAATTTACACTACCTAATCGATACCTTGAATTTGATTATGGTTCAATTTTAAATATACGTCGTTCACTTTCAAATAATCGAACAATCAACAATATATATATTGTCCCATTTACTTATCCAGACTATAATTTGAGTAATTAAGGGAGGAAAAAAAATCCCATTAAATCAATTCATGATTTGCAATTCTTTTAACCATAAAAAAAAATGATATGCTCGGTTATTTTTTAAAAGGCCACACTATATATAACTTAAGAAATAACTTTTCAACGTCTAATCACCCTAATCAAACATGTGATACTACGTAAAGCATCAAACAAAATATGGAGATGAATTATTGTGCAAAGGAAATAAAAAAGATGGAGAATAAAAGTCACAATCGATATGGGTATGGGATAATGGGACAAGGAGACATTACATGCATCTAAATATGGAGCCATATATTCTTCTTCTAGTTCTGGTCAAAGACACATCATGCATCTACTCCCATTTTATTTTCTCTAAAAGCCTAAACATTAATGTCATGAGTGTAGCCAGAATATGCATCACACAAGATTCCAAAGTCAAGAGAAAAAAGTGGATAATCGAAAATTTATGAGTGTGGGGGCATACACTTTTGCTTTGTCGGATGCTTGGAATATGATGGGCCAAGCTGGCAATTCACTCTTTTCACATGCTTACATACCATGTCTCCACTTCACTATTGTAACATTTATTTGTAAATATTATTTGAGTTTAATTTTATAGTTTTTAAGTTTTTAAAAATAATTTCTAGTCATCAAATATATTATTATTATTATTATAAAAGTTGCTTTCTTTTAAATATTTTATGATACTGTATAACATTGTAAAAGACAGACTATCAACCATGATGTCTCTAGAATAACTATTTTAGAATTATATTCTCTAAATATAGTGGTTAATGTCACTCATAATATGTTACTATGACCACTCAAAAATTTGAAAAGATAAATTTTTTTGATAAAGGTACATAAAGAAAATTTGGGACAAAGTAAAAAGAAAGAAGAGAGAAAACACAAATTTATTTCGGAGTTTTTGTGTGATTTGTGAAATGAGTGGAATTTGAATTATGCATCTGATCTGAGCAAGAATTCTGTCAACACAAATTTACTTGTAAAATTGAAGGAAAGTGGAAGAAGACTTGATCATGTGAAAACTGACAAGGAGAAGTGGAACCAAAAGAAAAATTTAGTTAAAACGCACAAAAAAAACATGTAAACAAAAATTTTCCGAAGAGAGAAAAATGTATGCCTTAGAAAATAAATTTTTTAGATTCTAACAAATAATACACCACACAGCTAAAACCGAGCCGATCGGATAGCAGTGCGCATGTTGATCGATTTGAGTGCATTATCTCCCTTTCATACCTCCTCTTATATAAACTATTAGTATGTGGTATACATTTTATGTTATACTTCATTTTTTTCAATTAATTCAACACTAACTCTACATTTCAACACTTAGTATTTAAGTTTCATCATCATTTCCAACAACTTTTTATAATTATAAATTATTATTAATGAGTAAATGATGTAATCTAATTTGCCACAATCAACTAGATAGAGATTTAGGTATTTCAATCGAATCACTAAACCAAGAAGAAAAATATAGACCTTAAAAATGAAGGGGAAGCAAGAAGATATCTAGGAGAAAATTGATTCTCCTTTCATGTTATCTGCTCTTAAAAATTAAACCAAATAAATATTATTTAAAATATTACATTTTCTCCTCTCTCTTTCGTATTTCTCCAATCAAATAGAAGCTAATATCACAAAATGTTTCCATTTGAGTCAATTGGCATTTTATAACTTTTGTTTTACTATTATTAATATATTCTTGAGTCAAGAATTTTAACAAGCAAACTTCGTTTTTAATATTACATGTATACTAGGTACTATATTTTGATGTGAACTCTTTGTTAAAAAAAAAAAAAAAAAAAACTTTCATGCAAACTTAGTAAATTGAAGCTCTCAAATCTAAAACTTCGACAATAGATTGCAACTCAAAAAGTAAAAATACTCGAGATTTGGTGCCCGATTTTTTTGAAAGAACAGTTGATGAATAAATAAAATTAATTGAATAATTAAGAAGTTTTTTATATGTACTTTTTTAGTCAAGATTTGTGTTTGAAACTTAACTTACTGATACTTTTAATAATTCTTTGTTGAAATCAAATTAAATAAATCTAGCCATTGAATTAAAATCTAATATTAAGTAAATTAGATCTATAAAGATTCATAAAATTTTAGAACTGTATGATATTCTACAACATCATCATATTTTGACACATAATATGCTATTGAAAATATATGTTAATGCATTAAAATATAAATCAACAAATGTCTAAATTATTTTAAATTTTGTAACAACATAATATAAAATTATTCAATAATTAGATTAATTTAATTCGTCTTCTACAAAACATTATTGAAAACATATGTATCAAAATATCTTACTATTATTTTTATTTTTTTCTCAATTTTTTTTTTATGTGGTACATATTGAATCTCTCAACCAATTGAGAAATCCGGCATGTGAGTATGTAGGGTGATTATAATTTGTCTGCGATCTGACATAAACTCAAAAAAGGAAAGTTATCTTAACCAATAAACATTGATACTATTTAGATAGTTCTATTCGAGAGAAAAATAGAAAAAACTTTATTGGGTTAAAGATATTTATTAAGCATTTTTTATGTGAGATCCACAAAGTTTTAACATGATTTATTAAATTTTGAACTATATCTTTTGATTCGGTTAGGAGCAAGAAGGACATCCGGATTAGATTTACAAGTCAATAAAAAAATGATTAAGATGGAGTATGGGATTTTTGGAAAAATAATTGTGTGTAAATCGTGTAGAAATAGGGCATTTATAGTTTAAGTATGAGATCCCTCACAATTTGTAATAGTCAAAACCACAAGAGATTCTTTGTGGAAGAAGGTGTTATTATGAATGTGGCCAAATCGTTGAGATTAATTAGGGCCAACCAATCTTAGAGTGAGCATTCATGATGGCCTATGTGGGCCTTCATTCTTCAACCTATATGTATAAACATCATTGGGACCCACTTGATAGTAATATAATAAAATTAAATTGTCGATGAAACTCATTGGGTATAATTGTTATAGGTAATCCAAATCATTTTTGAGGTGAGAGGTTGATGAAATAAAATATTTATTAGATAATAATATTAAAAAATTATAAACATTACTGCAATGTATCAAATTTAATGTAATTCTAAACATACACTTAAGTAACTTATCATTGATATATACATATATGTATTTATGTATCTAGTTTTGAAGAGACTTTTCTCAAAATCCTCTTTCGGGGAATTGATTGAGAGAGAACTGATTTTCCATCAAACGAGGTAGGCAACAATCGCTCTAAGTTAAGGGTAATGCAAAGAAATAGGATGTATTCACGGTTCAATAGACAAAATTATTGAAATTAAGTAATTCAATTTAAGTGTTAATAAATTTTAGTTAATAAAAAATTATAAAGGAAAATTTAAGTTTGAATTTTTATTGGAATAATTTTTAGATATATTTTTATTTATATGTGACTGAACTCTAAATTACTAGAGTTAAATAAAAAAAATTATAATTACACTATAATTTTATTAAAATATATCATTTTTTCAGTTTTATAATATTTAAATAAAAAACTATTAGTTTGCATAAATAAACAAAAATGTTGCCAAAAATACAACGGTAATCCTTTCAATTCAGGTAAGTTTTAGATTATATCATTTAAGTTTTTTTTTCTTTTTAATTTGATTATTTAAGTTACATTATATTTGCATTGTGAGACATTTATCTCATTCTCAACAATGATTGATGCAATCAAAAACTTTTAATAATTAAAAATTCTATCAAATGCCGAAACAATATGACCATCATATTAATCTTCAAAAAACATTTATAAATTATCTTCATTTCTTGATTTTATTTGCAATCGTTTAGATACATTAATCATAGCTGTATAAACATTATAATAGAGGTATATCCACATAATCAATGTCATTAACTCGTTCCACTTAAAAAGTAGTTTAGATAATAATTTATTGCAGTGTGTTGATTAAATCTTAACATTTGATGATAATAATTCAAAAATAAAAAAAATCAAACTTAAAGAATTGTTCGATTAATTCAATATAACTCAAAAATTAATAGTGTAAATTAAATAAAATTTAATGAACAAATTGAGAAAAATAAAATAAAATGATCTAAATGAAAATTGTACTAAACTTAAAAGATAACAAATTAATTTTTTACCTAAAGATTAAATGTAGATTTTTAGCTAAAATTATTAGTTGTGAATGACTCTCTTTAATTATCTGATCATGTGTATATCAATTCTATAAGAAAAATAATGTATCAAAAAACTATATGGGTAAAAAAAGCACCTTGTCTTAATTATATATATTTTTTGAATGTTTTTATTTTTCGGAAATGTTTTTTGAATGTTAACATTAAATTCATGTGTTTTGATTAGAATTACATTACAAGTGATAAGGAAATACAATTTAGTTATTCATATTAAAGAAGGAATATAAATCTAGAAAAATAAAAAATATCTGAAAATTGGTATGAAAAATATTTTCAGTGGATGTTCATAAGTCGTATTGAAGAACAAAAGTAGAAGATAATTATTAACAAAGATGATAATATATATTATTGTTACTTTTGATATTATCGTAAATAAGTAATTTAGAATGTGTAGATAAAAAATTCAAGACTTAAATTTTATATACAAGAATATAATTTGTATTATTTAATCTCTAAATTTCTTCTTCATCTCTCAAACTTATCTAAATTTGAGTTTTGTCTACTTTAGTATATCTTATCAAAGTTTATTTTGATTAATTTTATAATAGAAATAAGTATATGCTAAAAACTCTCATTACCTTAGTCTAATCTAAAGAGAGTGATAGTTTCTCATCATTAACAAATCATACTACTCTCTTACCTAAAAAAATAATATTCATTTATTCAAATTAAAAGAGTACATTGAGAATAATACATATATAAATTCGTTAAAATTGAAAATGATGAATATATAAACAAACTCATAATACTCAGGTTAATAGCATGAAACTGCAAAATGCTTATAAATTTGACAAAATTAAACTGACCAAAATACTCGTGTCTCCAGATCTGCAACGTTGATAGCGTTGAAATGATTGATTGAATATGTCTACATTGGATTAAAATAAATCTAAACAAAATGAACACCACAATAAAACGACAAAATCTATTATCATATTTAGTTAGTGAGATGTCATAAAACACATAAAACACAAAGAAAAATATAATTTATGTGAAAATCACATATTAAATAAAAGAATAGAAGAAAAACAATGTAAAAAGATAATTTCATATTATTCTCTTAAAAACAAAATTAGTCTCCCTACACGTGTGAATGAATGGACAGCGCCCAGATACCTGATTTAAATTCCACGGATATGAACTTGTGATATTTTAATTACAAGTTTTTTATAATAAGAATATATTAAATAGAATTCAAATGCTATTGATGTAAGAATATTCTGGTAGAAATATACTTCTACCATTAATTATTATTATTTTATTCAAGTACAATATCACTTGCGAGCTTTACAAAATATGCTGAGACTTTGCCTTTTATTTTCATAAAAAAATCATCGAATCTTACCAATTTGCAATATTTTCCAATTCAAAACTAGAAGAATAATGAATACAAAGACAAGTGAGACTCAAAGTCATAAAAATAAAATAAAATACAAGATAATACTTTAAAATTCTACAAAATATGAAATTATGATTTGTTTTTGTTGAAAAAAGAAAGAGATTATGAGATTAGTGGTAACAAAATTGCCTCTCTCATTACTAATGACGGTGCCTAATCCCCAACGATGGTTATGGTTATGTGCTAACTAAATATTCAAACTTTGTTGTGTTGTTATCAAAGTTGTTTTGGGGGAGCATAGCATATTTGGTGGCCCAAATGTAATATCTAAAAATGGTCTACCACACCTAAGGCGAAGTAGTTGGTCGTTGATACCTTTTTTCCTAAGTTGGGATCTCAAAGGGATACACAACTCTTAAGAATGCGCCAAATAAAATGTATCTGTTTGGGAAATGTTTTGACTTGCCAAATCTTTGTTCATTTTGAACTAGTTTCTCTACTATTGTTTGGGTTACATGATTGTTGACTTAAGTTAGATCATTAAGTTTTTCTTCACTTGTACTCTTACAACATTTTATCGGTTGTCGTAGCTCATATACTTATTGGCTTATCATTTGAAATGGAAATCATAACCAGAATAATAATTTTAATTGTGTTTGAATGAATAATAATAGTTTAATAAACTCAGCATTTCATACAAAAAATCTTAGAATAAACTAAAATACACAAGGATAAATTTTTGAGCTCATTATGTAAGATGATATCTATTTCTTCCTGCCGTATAAATATATACCATTGATCATTCACAAAATTATATCTTGTGTTTGTACCCAAAAACATTGTATCTTATGTAATTAAATTTTAGATGTACATACCTTTTTGTCGCGTCAATGATTTATGTTTCGAAGTTGATTAGCACTGATAAATGAATTTTGAAAGTTATAAAAAAAGGCTTATATAGATTTTTTTATCAAAACAAATCTTATTTAGTTTGGTGTGTCTCTAGACAGAAAATCAGACTGGTTTAAGAATGAATTCTCCACATATGCAATTTTTCAGTGTTAGTAAAAAAGATGGTAATAAGAAAATGTCTTAAACTAAATAACAAAATTGTTAATCATAATCACTACCATAAAATGAAAGTAAATTGGATAGAGCTTTATTTATTTCAAATCTTAATTTCTTTTCTTCAAATAGTAAAGGGATAAAATCACATTCTGTTATTATATTTTTTCTATTGTTTCCTTAAATAAAAATGAAATTTTAGTTAAAAAAATTAATAATTAAGAGAAACCAATTTATTATATAAAGGACCAAAGATTTTGGCTAAAGTGTATAATTTTTGTTAATCTAAAAGGAGGAGCTTGTTTGATATTAAAGTACGTATGACTTTTTTTTTTATTTATAAAAAATATCTAATTGTTAAATTAATACACTTTAAAGATAAAAAATGAAGTTTATGTTCAAATTTAGGTCTCCATGTATTAATATTTTTATAATAATTAAATG
>JBBPBS010001143.1:4016669-4028937 GCA_037974835.1 Cicer judaicum | reverse complement strand
AATGAATTGTATTTATGAGAATCGTGACTGATTTTTTTATTAAAAAAAATTAAATAAAAAATTTGTGATTATTTTTCTATAGAACACAAATATCTAAAAGTTCATTTCTTTTTTTATAAAGAAAAAGTTCATTACTCTTGAGATGCTATAATAAATAAAGAACAAGCAAATGGAAAATAGATAATTTAAATTAATCATTTAACTTTACCTAAAAATAATTTTATTTAATATTTATTAAAATTCATTTTATTTTTTCAAAAGATGTACACTTTGTTTGACTTTATTTAAAAAAGTAATTAAAAATTAATATATTTAACTCATAAAGAAAATGCTAGAGGGAGTACTAGACAGTTGGAACATTGCTATGAAGCAATACTACAAGTTTACTTTCTTTCTTTGTATATATTTATTAGCATAGCAATGTTTTGTGTTTTGGATAGATCAGCAAAACCATGTTATTGATAGGCACGAAAAACAATATTATGTTTTAAAAAGGACATATAAATGTTTTAAGAAAAAGGATTATTAAAAAAGAAAAATTGAAAAAAAGGAAGGAGAAAGTGGAAGTTTAACAATAAAATCATTAGACATTAATAAATTATTTGTGACATTACTCAATTAAATTTATATATCTATTTCCTAAATAATGACAGCGCTAACAAATGTGAGGAAATCTTTATATAGAAAGTATTAATATCCGTGAAAGGAGAGAGAGAGAGAGGGAATCTAGCAATAGCATTATAGAGAGAGAAAAGAAGTTGAGTCACCGTTGTTAGACACAAATATAACTCGACCAAACATTTTCTCTCCCTCCATCTAACTTCGTCACTCTTCCTTCAAACCTCTCTTCTCTTCTCTTCTTTCTCACCTACTAAACTCAAATAACAAATTTAAATTATTCTTTATTTTTTTTGTTATTGCTTTCTAATCTTTTTTATAACCAAACAATAACATTAAAAAAAAAAAAAGACACAGAATACTAATAATGTCGAAGACAATGCAACAACAGGGCTTAGATTCCCTGTGTTGCGACCACAATAAGTCCGATTCCAAAAAACTCGATCTGAACGGTTCCGCCGTTGCTTCGCCAATTAAAACCGCCGCTCCCAAACTCCCACACAACGAAAAAAACTTCAGCCGTTCCGGCGAACTAACGAAGAATTTGAAGCCAGGTCACCGGAGATCGGTATCTGCCGGAGCTCCGTTGCTATTCTCCGGCGGATCAAACGGAGCAGGTTCGAGTCCAACTTTGCTTCCAACCGGAAATATTTGTCCGTCGGGGAAGATCGTCAGACCGGGTTTACCATCTCGTGGACCGAACCGGACCGATGTATTGAGTTTGGGAACCGGAAACTACGGCCGAGGGAGTATAATGCGCGGTTCGGGAGGGAATCCTGTGTGTGCGGGTGCACCGCTTACGGTGAAACGCTCGATGAGTGGTTGTGATCCTGAGGAAGTGAAGAGAGCTGGAAATGAGATGTATAAGAGTGGTAATTTTACGGAGGCGTTGGCATTGTATGATCGTGCTGTTGCTTTGTCGCCGGGAAATGCGGCTTACCGGAGTAACCGTGCGGCGGCGTTAAAGGCGTTGGGGAGGTTGTGTGAGGCTGTGAGGGATTGTGATGAAGCTGTGAAGTTGGATTCTGGTTATGCCAGGGCCCACAAGAGACTTGCTTCTCTTTATCTACGGTATTTGAAATTTCTATGTTATGTTGTTTTGTTGTTGGATTTATTATCATTTTGTGTTTGATAATGAAAAATGAAATTGCAATGGAATTCAATGGATTTTGGATTTTATTGGTTTTAGTTTGATTCTCTTTGTAACTGTTTGGTTCAGTTATCATTTAGATTTTGGTACTTGTTTGTTTGTTTGGTATTGCATTGGTGTTTTTATGAATTTTTCATTTTTATTGGTCCCTTGTTTTGTTTGTTGTGCTTCTTGACATTAAGGGTCTGTTTGGGTTATCTTATTTGAGTTTCTCTTATAAACACTTGTGAGATAGTTTGGGAAAACATTTTTCTATAAACTCTACATGATAGCTTATGGTGCAGCTTATAATTTATATGAAAATAATTTGACTTTATTTTTGTTATAGAAGTAGCTTATACATGAGCACTTATGTTATAAGCGCTTAATTAAGATGTTGGTCTAAATAGGGTCTAGATATTGAAGGGGTTCAAATTTTTGTTAGCTGAATAGGTTTTGGAATATTTTGTAGCTTTGGGCAGGTTGAAAACTCGCATCGCCACCTATGTTATGCGGGTCTACAGAACGATCAATTGGAAGAGCAGAAGCTGTTATTGTTGGAGAAGCATGTGAATCGATGTACGGATGCGCGGAAGATCGGTGATTGGAAAAGGGCAATCCAGGAAGTAGAGGCTGCTGTTGCGATTGGAGCAGACTTCTCACCTCAGGTAGTACTTCTTAATTGATGAAATGAGACTAAATTTTTTGATTTTCCAATGGTATGTGTTGTCTTACTTGTTGGACTGTTACTTGCAGCTTGTGGCTTGTAAAGCAGAAGCTTATTTGAAACTCCATCAACTTGAGGATGCTGAATCATGTCTTTCAAGCATTCCCAAGTTGGAAGGTTGTCCTCCAGCCTGTTCTCAAGTCAAGTTCTTCGGTATGGTCGGTGAAACCTTTGTGCATTTTGTCTCGGCGCAAGTTGAGATGGCCTTGGGAAGGTAAAAACCTTGAACACCATACTGAAACTATATTGAACTCTCGACTTTTGAGTAAATGAATAGGAAGTACATGATGAATTATTTCAGGTTTGCGAATGCTGTTACTGCAGCTGATAAAGCCAGCGTGTTAGATTATAGTAATGTCGAGGTTGCTAGGATTGTAAATATCGTGAAAATGGTGGCAAGGGCTCGTTCGAGGGGGAATGATCTATTCAGCTCTGGCAAATTTTCTGAAGCTTGTTCTGCTTATGGAGAAGGCCTTAAATATGACAATTCAAACTATGTTCTATATTGCAATAGAGCTATTTGCTGGTCTAAACTTGGACTATGGGAAAAATCAGTTCAAGATTGCAACCATGCTCTTAACATTCATCCAAATTACACCAAGGCCCTTTTCCGTAGAGCCACGTCCAATGCAAAGGTAAACCTACTTGCAATTTGCATATCAGTGTGTTTTCATAGTTCTTTTGATCTTCGAAGCTGTTTCACCGTTGTTTTCTGATATGTGTTATCTTGTGGCAGCTTGAAAGATGGGCCGAAGTTGTTCAAGATTACCAGGCCTTGAAACTGGAACTCCCTAACGACAATGAAGTTGCCGAATCTCTTCGCCAGGCTCTACTAGCTTTGGAAAAATCTCGTGCAGTGGTAAATGGTAAAAAGTTTGGAGTTGAAGTTGAAGAAATCACTGCATTAGATAAATTTAAAGCTGCTATTGCTTCTGCTGGTATTCTCATTGCTTTTCTCTTCAATCATAGATGTTGTTGACTCATAATTTTTCTTGCTTCATTTATACATACTTATTTTTAACGAATTTTCAGGGGTTTTGGTAGTTTATTTCAAAGAGACATCAAATGAACTATGTGAAGAAATATCTCCTTTCATAAATACATTATGTGTTAGATATCCCTCTATTAAATTTATTAAGGTACATAATCTGAAAGTGTCTTTTATGAACTTCCTTACATAATTTGTATATCTGTCTGATTATTTTCTTTAAAATTTAATTGAAGGTGGATGTAGAGGAGTGTCTAGCAATAGCAAAAGCTGAAAGCATAAGAAGTGTTCCAACTTTTAAGATTTTTAAAAACAGAGAGAAGGTGAAGGAGATGATCCGCCCGACCCATCAGTTCTTAGAGGACTCAATACGGAAAAGTAATAGTCAATAGATTTTAGTATTCAATTCATACTTATTATATGTCCATTCACAAGCAATTAAAGCATAGCAATGGAAGAAGGTGCTCCAAAGAATGCACCAAAAACCTCTTTAGTTCAAACTATAGGAATTTCATCTTTCCTTCTGATACAAACATGGATACCAATTTTTGAGTTCTTTTAGGCAGGAAAACCTACGAAAGAGAGAGAGATGTTAGTTAGCTCTTAGCATTTTGAAATCATTTATGTATATCTTTCACCCAGCATCTTATTATTTGCTTGTTGTTTTCTTCTTTGACTCAATGTGCCAAACTCATAAGTTATCCTTTTCTCTATGAAGAAATATCTTAAACAAACTTTCCACCAAATTTGAGACTCACATACTTTGATCAGACATATGTAAATTTTAAACATATTCAATTAACTTGCTAATGCTTTTTTTGAGAGGACATTCATCCGTTCTCAAATATAAACAAAAATGATTCAATAAAAGTTGAAAAGTTGACGTATTTGATATTAAATTTGAACTAAATACCATTTTTTGTTCACCACATTTTTTGTTTATATTTGAGATTAGATGAGTATGTATTGATATTTTTGTTTCAATAAAACTATTAAAATTGGACAAAACGGTAACTTTCTGAGCCCAAGAACTTTGGTGGCCAAGTTAATTACTTTATTGACATAGTATACAAGACATCAATTGACATATATATATATATATATATATATATATATATATATATATATATATATATATATATATATATATATATATATGTGTGTGTGTGTGTGTGTGTATAAAACATACTTTGCCTGAATAGCATGCCAAGAAAGCAATCAAGATGTTAACAAAGTTTTTCAACATAATATATTACCAAACAAGTTTTGATGACTTTTAAACTTATATGAAACACATCAAATGGTGGTACTTGGCTGCTTGCAGAATTAAATCAGCCACTACAATAGATCTATGCAACACATATGCCTATACGTTTCAGAGGAAAAAGGCTATTATAGTGTAGTATCCAAATTAAGGACGATCATAAATATACCTCCGTACCTTTTAATTGTACTTTCACATTGTTTCATTTTTTGTTTGTTTGTTTCCAACACCTCACATTATTACGGAGTGTATGGTAAACATATGATTTACCTTAGTACTCAGTTGTAGACTTGCCCATTGTGTGACGCAAAATACCAATCATCCTAATGAAGTGACTCCCCCAATATCCGTGACCATATTCTGACATTTCACCTGCACCCAATTTTCATTACAATTCCCAAAAGGACCACCAAATTAATCGTCCTAATGATGTGTTCACAGTGTAATCTACACTATCAATGTTTTAAAATGTACGATGGACTGTGTTTAAAGACATAATTTATGCATCTAATTTTAAAACAATTAAAATAAAAAATTTATTATATAATTAAAATAAAAAATTTATCCATGTTTAAAGTCACTATAAAAAATCAAGAAAAATTTGACATGTATATAATAATATTTTAAAACTTTGATACTCTTGGTTATTCAGCATAGAAATGATTTTAAGAAAATGCACTGTGAATACAAAATAGTTTTTTTAACAACATTCAATAAAATTTACTATATTACTAGATAAATCTATGTTGTAATTGCAATTTAAAACTAATCACAAAATAATGGATTATCATTAGTTTACACTTGACACTGCAAATCACCTTTAAATATTGAATCCAATTATTTGATACTTAATTTCCAAACCCCTTTGATATATGGCATGAATCAAATACAATTACACAAAATAAAACAGAGAAATAAAGTAACTATTTTTATTCTATCCCAAGCATGTATATTTGCTTAGTAACTTGTCTTAAAACATTAATCAATACAAATACATATGAATATATTATGATTATTACTGTCCAGCAGCAAATGCTTCAACAGGGAAAGTCTTGGTAATACCAGCAAGACTCTTGAAATGAATCTTCCCAATTGGCTGTTCATCAACAGTAATCTCATTAACAGGTGGCCATAACATAAGCTCTTTAGCTTTCACACCTTTGAGTTTCTTAATCTTCTTCTTTGAAATGTAACCTGTAATCTCAGTGTCATAGCTCACAAGTTTGCTTATCAACTTGAATTGATGCTCCACTTTCTTCTTTTGAACAATCCACATGTAGTTTGTGGATTTCACAAAACCAACTTCTATTACATCAACTAGAGGGAGAAGCCCTTCTGGTAAGTTGAATTCTTGGAGAAGTGAAATTGCCATTTTTAGTCCTTCTTCGTGTCCTTTCTTCACTATTCCTCCTTCTTTTAATTCTGCCATCACGATTATGTAAAAAGAGATAAACTTTTATGTTTGGAGAGCTTTTCATTTTGTGTCTCTATTTATAGATTTTAGTTATGGAGGTGAAGATGATGAGAGACAACGTTTGTGCTTAGTAGAGATCGAAGTATATAAATTTCTTTTTATGTGCCGTCCAAAACCTTGTCAACTAGCTTTTGTTGCATCCTATGTTTCACGAAATTCATTAAATTTGATGTTTGTTGCATATGTATTAACCAATTAGAAAGTCCTATTGAGATTTTCGCACTACTTGTATGAAAATAAATGACAATTTACTAAAAATTAATTAAAAAAAATATTAAAATGTGTGACTTTCTGAAAATGGTGACCACGCAATAGAGAGAGGTTCAAGACGACAAAAATCTGAACTGAACAACCAACGCAAATTAAGGATAACACAGAGAGAGTGGCGTGTATCAATAAGTTTGTTTTTGTTTGTTTATGTAAAATGTAATTGAAAATGGAATTCGACATTCGCACGGTTATTCTAGTTTTACGAAAACCGTTAGAGACCTGACTTTGGTATTCGATTCAATTATGGGTGATATATTTGTTTTTGTTTTTCCAACTAAATGATCGAGTAATTGTATTAACAATAAAAATCAATAAAACTATTAATTTATATATAGTTAATCATCGTTAATATTTAATATAATTTTCAAATTCATCTTAATTATTCGCCCATAAATAAGATCTAGAGTTTTTATTGGATGATAATTGGATCTAGACTAGTTGGGTAAAAAAATTATGATTTTCTCACATATTTAGTATTCTTTTGTATTTTTTGTGATTATATATTCTTACTATCACATTGTTTTTGTTTTCCATCTTGTTACATATTATTGTTTTAGTTTTCCGCCATGTCGCAGTGTTATTAACCGATGAATTTTGATCGGATACAAATTCAATAAATGGTTATTAAGATTTCTACCAACTCAAGTGTGTAGGAAATTTTTAAAATATATTTAAAATTTTCTAATAACTACGTCAAAGTAGCAAAATTGAATACTTTAATTTATTACTTGATAAAGTGGTTGTAATATTTGAGTTTAATACATCTATTAGTATTAAATAAATGTATATATTAAATTATCGATGATTATAAATTTTTTCAAGACGAAGAATAGAAATTCAATGCATGCAAACATTATTTTTTTGCAATATTTGACTCACTATGGTAGGCATTTCTCTATAAATCATGTCATGCATATCTCACTTTATACAATTAATTTCGTTATTATAAAAGCTGCATAAAGTTACATAATTATTCCATCCAATTCCCCATTTATAAGGTCACTTTATTGTCTCAATCATCCATGCGAAACCTTTCTAGCAAAAACTACTGAATGATTGCAAATCTAGTGAAGCTCTCGCAATAGACTTGTATTCTTCAAGTTTCTCCATTTCCATTGACCCGAGTTTCTGTTCATGAATGCAAATTAAGAGTAGGGCCACAAATAAGATACTACTGTTAGATATATAACTTTTTTTAAAAAAATGAAGTGCATTAAAAAGTTTATTATTAGATGACAAAGGTTTTAACATATATTTATATACTTATAAGTGAAACAATTCTTTCGTCTTATGAACCAATTTTATAAGGTGAGTTAGATTTTAATATGGTATTAGAGTCTTTTAAAATTTATTGGACTATTACTATCAAGTTACTTAGATTGAGCTGTTAAAAAAGTCTCAAATACCTAACTCTACCTAAAAAGCCTCCTAATTGTAAGCTCCTTATTGAAAAAATATTTTTAGGCCCTAGCCCACCAAATCATTATTTTTTGTTGGTCTAAATGAGAAGACTCATGCCCCTTTTTCCCGAGTTGAGATTTTTTTAAAAAAAATACTAGAAAAACCGAAGAAATTTTTTTTTTATTAAAGTTTATTATATTTATTCTTTTTTAAAAATTGAAAAAAAAAATCCATAAAAAAATTCTCGAAACACGTTGATTTTTTTTTTAAATTTAAAAAAGAAAATTATTTTAAATTTAATGTTGAAAAAATAGAACTCATGAACTTCCTTTAGTGGGGCTTTTTTAGCGGTAGAGTTTTTTAACCCCTCTATTATGTGAATTGGAATCAATAAATAATAGACTTGCAAAATTGACAATGACACATGAAACTTGTACATTAGAAAGATACATTAACATTAGGAAGTTTTTGATGCCTCCAAATATTTGGTTTTTTTTTTCAAACTCTAAAAGTAGGAAGTTACACTAAATCTCAACTAATTTAATTTTGAGTATGTACTTTGTTCAACCCACAAAACTTGTGAACTTATCTGTGGAACATCAAACTCTGTCACTAGCACCCATTCACATTTGTGAAAATACAGTCTAATTCACCTTTATTCATTTTGTTTTACGAATGAAAGTTAAAATAAAATTAGTGCCCAGTTAGATCCTTCCATCAAAATATTGTTTTTTGGTTTTAATAAAAAGTGTTAATTAGCTTATTCCATCAAAATATAGCACCATTACCTTGTCATCCCATGTTCTTATGTAGCCAATAAGACAGATTTCCATCTTCTGCTCAGATGTAAGGTCAGTGTTTGCATCAATAAGCCAAAGATCCTGCAAAATTAGTTCCCATGATTTCCATTAATTAGTGACAATCATAAGTGAGGTCAAAATGATCGATTTGCCTCTTTAAAAGTGAGTAGAGAGTAAAGTTCAAGAGTTAATATTTCAACACACTCGTCATAAAAAAAGTTAAAAAAGGTACTGCCACTAGAAGTTAATGTACTTAAAAAAATTGTAGAGTTCTATAATGGGCTACTCACTATATTTTTGTGGGAAACACTGGAGGAGTCCAAATTAATGCTAACCAATATCTTGAAGTTCCTATTTGAATCAACTTTGGCCCAACCAAAGTATAGCCCAGTAACTTGATCAGGAATAGCAAATGTTGTATTCTCTGGATTAAGGAATTCAATTTTGTCATAATGATGATAATACCATGTTAAACTAAAAAAACATGACATTTGATGATAATATCATGTTATTGATTATATGGAATATGTGAAAATTAATCAATAAAAGCTTAGAATTTGTAGTTCATGTTAATAGTTTATGAATGAAATGAGAAAGTTAGGAGTTTCAAAAACCTGTGGTTCCTAGCAGAGATCCTGTAACATATAAACCACTCAGATGAATTGGGTCAATAGGCAATGTGTTATCTACCCCTGCCATTATTAGTTTGAAAATTGTCTCTGATAAGAAAACAAATTATTTATAGAAATTCATCAATCAACATAGTTAAGAACTAATAGGTGGATAATTACAATCATCAAAAGGTGGAAGGCCCCAAAGCTCAGGTTGAAACTCTAAAAGTGAATTGAGAGTAACATTTGCCAGCCTACTACAATCAGATTCCCCTTTAGATGGTACAGCCACTACCTTCATTTTTGCTGCATTAGCTGCCTTGACGCCAACCCTGTTAAATTACATTGCAGAATGTAAGTTATATGTAAAATGATTGTTACATGAAAAAATAAAGTGGACACACAAAATTCATTGTTACAAAATCAACTTATAAGGTCAGCGAAACATAGTCTTAGGACATATCTATGAGACTACCAACACATTTATGCACATCAAGGACTAGACATCTGGAGTGTGACCTAATAGCGGGTGGTTCAACAACAGAACTTAGATAGGCTCAAATACCATCTTTTATTTTGGGTTGAATCTAATTCATTCTTATCAACTTCTAAGGTGAGAGATGCCTTTAACTTATGAACAAATTTTCATGCCATATTTCGTCCAATACGAGACTCTCAACAATAACAAATGAATTATTTAGAGTGTTACATAGACACAAGAAGACTTACAAGGAATCCTCAATCACCAGGCAGTTAACTGCATCTACACCCATTTTCTTGGCAGCTTCTTCAAATCTGAATCAATTAAACTTAGTTACAACTGTGATGAAACTGCAAGAGTCTAATTAATTCACTCATAATTCACTCAGAAGTGGACATTACAACTTAAAGGTTTCATATTGTTTCCTAAAAGATATTTGAAAGGTCTAAGTGTAAAAGTTCATTTATAAGTCTAATCTTGACCATTACTTATAGCAGATAATCTTACAAATCTGGAGCAGGCTTCCCACATTTAACCTGGTCGTTTCCTAGAATTACAGAGAAGCTTTCTTTCCAACCTACAAAAACCAATTTTATTAAGCATCAAAAAAAAAAAAAATTTAAGCAGAAAATTACGCAAATGTTTTGGAACAACGGCACATTAAGCAAAACCACGGTGAAAAATCACGTCGACATGGAAGTAATATTTTGTTGCTTCTGATATTTACGTTGGGAAGATGCATCCAACACACAAGTCAAACAATTTTAAATTTGGAGTGGATTATTTATTCATTTTTAAAAAGCAAATGGAGTGGATTATGGCCTACTAATCTTAAGGACATTAGCCTTACCATTTAATTGGTTACAAAACATTAAGCTGAAAAACAAATAACTTAAGCAATGTAGTTAAATTGATACTTTTGCAGCTACAAAGAATTTACTTTTCTGCATTGTATTCAGAGACAATAACTAGAATGAAAAGCTGATTTTTCATTCTCCTTGAAATATGAAAGACATAAAACAGGATTTCATTGATGAACAAAAATTAGGTAGTGAATAGAAAACTACCTTTATGCTGAAGAATCTTTGCATCAATGCATTCTCTCAAGGAGTTTGAAGCAAGAGCAATTGGCACCCCATTTTTCACTAGGTGTTTGATAATGCGATTAGCACCGGGTAATGCTTTGGTGTCTCTCCACCTAAACCAATTTATGAATGGAAAAAGAGAACCATTGAATGTGTAAACATTAAACAATGCATAACTAAATTTGATTCCAACCACAACCCACAACATACAAATTTCCCTTACCTTTCCCTATAGAGAGGAGTGATTTCTGCAATAAATTGATCAGGTGTTAATGGGAGTTGATAGTTCTTAACTATTATAGCTGCTGAATCCTTCTGTGTCATCCCAAGCCTCTTCTTATCTTCCTTTTCCCTGTCCAATTTCTTCCCATACTTTCCCAAAAATTCATCCATCACACCCCTTGTAGCCCTTTCTACACACACCAATCATCAAAACAAATGCAATGTTAAAAAAAAAAAAAATTTCACACAAAACATGGTTGAAAAAACAAGAGGGAAATATTAATTACCAGTATCAAGAAGTGTTCCATCCAAGTCAAAAATGACAGCCAAAATATTGGCTTCATTATTGCAACCATTGAACTCACAACAACAGCTCATAGTAGCACCAAAAAAATAATGAGTCTATATAATAATTGATGAAACTTCTTGCACTCCAATGAACAATAACTAACAAAATATTAAATAAGAAAATTAAGATTGAAATTGGTGGATTAGAAGTTAGAAGAGAATGAATAATTAATGTATGGTTTTAAAAAAAGTAGAGTCTTCGATGTCGATGACATAACATGAAGAATAAAATAGTGAGTGGATTTGATAGCGTTACGTGAGAAGCATGTTATTGTGGATATTCGATCCAAGAGTATAAAGCTATATTATTCTTCACGGAACACAACACAATAACTATTCTGTTTTTTCAAAACTACAAAGTGCCCTCATATTGCGCTAGATCTAGTTTGAGACGCTCTTCGAACTATACTTTTTCACATTCATCGTTTGTATTTATAACTTCATGTTATATACTCCGCTCTAAAATTACACGCTAATTAAAAATGTTACTAGTTAATACATCATTTAATTTATTTTAATGCAATCAAAAACATAATTCTATTTCCCCAACAATTATTTTCCTACATTTAATTTTTTATGAAAATATTATTTAAATACTATTTTTTAAATGATAATGTTAAATTTTGTTGAAATACTATTTTTAATGAGATATTTTTCTTATATTATATTTTCAATCAAAACTCTTCAATTTATACTGAACTTTATATACAAAAATGTCTTAATTTTTTACTTTAGAGGTGATCATGTGTATAAAAAAAATAAAAAAAATTATATTAATAAAATCAAATGAAATATATTAAATAAAAAAATACATCAAAGAAGTTATATAGATATGTCAATAAACTAAAGA
>JBBPBS010001143.1:3990519-4016333 GCA_037974835.1 Cicer judaicum | reverse complement strand
CTTATTTATTCTCTTATATGGTCTATTTTGTTAACAATTTTCTTGTATTTTTTGTTTTATTAACTATGTTCACCTAAATAGGAGGGAAAAATAGGAGGGAATAGTTAACAAAATAAAATTATTAAAATTTTATTAGTTTAATTTGGTTAATTTATTTACCATAGATGAAAAATATCTTTTTATTAATACAATTTGGTTTTTCTTTATTTATTAAATTATTGATTAATTTTTAAATAAATAAAATAAAATAAAAGGTAAAACATTATGATGCAACCTCCTATAAGAGGGGGAAAAATCATTAAGTGATCACATATCTGCTTTGCAATCTATAAAAAAAATTAAGACATTTTGGGATATAATTTTTAATGTAAGATATAAATCTACTAAATATTATTCTTTTTACTTCTATTTCAACTTTTTAAATGAGTACTCCTTTTAAAATAAAATATAGAAAGAAAAAAATAGTTGAAAAATTAATATAAGTAATATTAATTTAATATCAAATACATCAAATTTTTAATTACTATTTTTATATATATGTTATTTCAAGAGATGTAGCTTACAAAATCTTAGAAGAAAATGCAATAACTTTTTCAATCTTAACCCTCCTTTTTGAATATAAGAGTTCTGAGAATTCTAAGTTCAATTGAAAAATAAGTAAACATAGCCAAAATTAGGTCACAACTATTAGAGCCTAACCACTTGTTATAAAATGAATTCATTTGATACAGTATAAAAATGCAGAGTCAATCTCTATACTGCAATTGATTAATTACAATCTCTCCACTAATCGCCTACCATTTTAAACAAATTCATTTTCCGTGTTAAATTTATTTACGCAAAAAGTTAAGTTCGTACGCAACCGACCACGTAAATTTCAACCATTTTTTATTCATCACTTTTATCAGAACCCATCCCATCACTCCTTGGTCGTTGAAAACAAGTACCAAATAACCTATCCTTCACTTTCAAAACCATGAAAAATCACATCATTCTTAACTAGATTAACATTTGCATGTTAATTTATTATTAATACTACTTTCAAATGTTCAAACAATTGATTTTATAAACTACTTTAAACATAAGATAAATTGATCAAAACACACTAACTTGTTGCTATGTTATTATTATTAAGAGTAAAAATAACCCCAATTATTACATGAAATACTCAGCACTGTCACCACGCATTTTTTTTGTTCACCGCACTTTCTGTTTATTTGCTTGCTTCCACATTTTGCAGCAATAGAATTAGTAACGAATTTAAGTCATAAATAGATATATAATCGACTGATCAATTTCCAATATAACAGTATTCCATATAATGGTGAAGCATTTCATTGGAACAGGAAATACACCATGAACAATCCTCATCAAATCAATCTCCCAAAGACAGAAGAAGGTGCTTAGGAGTGAAACAGGCCATTTCAAGACACCACACAAATAAAAAACATTACCATAATATAGCACAAATCAAGTTTCTTTTTCCTCTCGGGAAGTATGACCAATTAACAAGAAACTGAGAAAGAGGAAATAATGGAACCCTATCTCTACCTAGTACACAAAGAAGTAATCAGCCCTAATGTTTCATGCCCAAACACATGCATCAAATCCTAAGGAAGTTCTCGCCAATCATCAGACTCACTGCCATTAAAAAAATGATGAAATGAATAAATGAAAGCCATCAAACAAAAATGAAATGTAGCTTACAATTTTGAAAAATTGCTCACCTCTGCATCATCGCCTCCACCAAGTTTGGCAGTGCCATTCACTTTCTGAGAATCTTCTGTAACAGGAAGTCAGAAAAATTCAATAGAAATCGATAGAAAAGGACCACCAAAGAGACAGAACAATCACAATGTTTCAGCATTCAATCTCAGTAAAAATTCTCCGCCAGACACATCTACCACATTAGCTATTAGGTATTAAAAGCCTTGTTTGGCATGTAAAAGCATAACTAGAGAAAAGTGGATTTCCGTTGTGCTCCAATCCTTTTCACATTTCGGATGGTTTGATGGTTTATGACGGACTGTGGCTAGGAAATACTTAAACTTCAAACCCAGCCGTTTACATATAAATGTACATGACTGCTTGCCCTTGTCATATCCTCTGGAACTATCCCTAACTCTTGTTGAACATCTTAATAGAACTATAGAAATTTTTAAGTCATCTATTAATAATTACCTCCATCTTCGGGGATGTCAGAAGTCCAAAGAGTCAGGTTGTCCCTGAGAAGTTGCATGATCAATGTACTATCTTTGTAGGACTCCTCATTCAGGGTGTCAAGCTCTGAAATAGCTTCATCAAAAGCTTGCTTTGCAAGATGGCAAGCTCTGGAAAATAGAAAACATATTCTCCATCAAACACCGCCAATTTACAGTCAAAATTCAGGTTATAAATCAAATCACAAACCTTTCTGGTGAGTTCAAGATCTCATAATAGAAAACTGAGAAATTCAAAGCCAACCCCAATCGAATGGGATGAGTGGGAGGTAATTCAGCCTCTGCTGCAGTAGTAGCAGACTGCAATATAGAAAACAACAAGTATTATGTAGGAGATAAAATGATAAAAAAAAAAAGAAGGCATAAAATAGAAGAGACAGAACTAAATAAAAATGGAAATACTGATTCAAATCTGGGAAAGGAATAATTAAACATTATTTTTAGCAACCACTAAAAACTTGACTACATCACATATATAACAATAGATGGTACAGAAGAAGAATAGTAGAAGAGCAATCTATGCAGCATAAAATCACTGAGATAATGAAACAAAGTTCTCCAATTCCAGTAATCAATCCTGTTTGAATATAAAGAAACTATAACAAGGAAGGGGAAAAATGAGATATCAAAGGGTCAAACAATGCTGCGGTACTCACATACCAATGGTTTGATTGCAATTGCAAACTTAATATGCATATGGAAGAAAAAAAAAGTAAACCCAAAGTCGTCAAATGGACTGCAAGTTCCAAATAACTATTGCTTACTTTTGGCTTTACATATTTGAAGTTTAGCTGAGAATTATCCCCAAACAAGAGACCTAAAAACACCAAATCTGAATACTAAAAAAAAAATAACATAGTAGATAATTATGAATACATCCACTCTGTTGGATTTTCCAATTAGTAGAAATATAGATCTCCCTTAAACATATTGTACATTTTTTCTCAATCAAAGCCATTTATAAGGTTTTCAGAAAGGATGAAAAAAAGGAACTCCACAACACACAGGACAATTCATGAGCCTATGATGTTGGCCTAATTAAAAAATAAAAAGCAGAAAAATCCTTTTAGTTCAATTTCTAATAGTAACAAAAACTGCATGTTTTAAATCAACTCAGAAAATAAACCATCTAAAGGATAGAACCAGGTGGTAACAACATATAAACTGCAAAAACAAGACACAATAATATAAATTTCACCTCATATGCTTTCATCGACTGATCAGCAGCCTCCTTCTTCTCATTGCCTGTCTTAAATTCCGCAAGGTAACGATAATAGTCTCCTTTCCTGCAAGCAAAATATTCAAACATCACACAATCCACTCGTGCAACACAAAATAAATACAAGATCAAATATTTGACATGACTGCTCACATCTTATAGTAAAAGACAGTTGATTCACCAGCTGCAGCTGAAGGTATAAGGTGTTCATCAATCACTCTCATAACATCATTACAGATGTTTGAAAGCTCTGATTCAACCTTATGCCTATACTCCTTAATCCGTTTTGCATTTACATCGTTTCCCTTTGTCTCCTCCTTTTGCTCAATGGAAGACAGAATCCTCCACGATGCTCTGCGAGCACCAATCACATTCTTATAACCAACAGAAAGCAAATTCCTTTCTTCAACAGTCAGTTCAACATCTAGATTTGCAACACTCTTCATTGAATCCACCATCTCTGTCACAAAAATAGATGCAACAAATGAACAAAAAATGAATCAAACTTCAAATCTGAAAAGATTTCACAGAAAGAACAAGAACAACACTTTGATCAACAAAAATACTTCAACTTAAACATGCAGTACAAAAAAATTGAAAAAGACACATGCTAAAACTAAACACACTTTTCAATTATTATTTATCTAAGAAAACAAAATCAGAAAATGGAAATGAAACTTCAGTAACCCTAACAGATACAGTCAACAATAAACACTAATAAAAACTGATAAATAAATTTTGAGACTGAAAATAAAGTGAAATAAAATAAAGGAAAAGAAAATTAATCAAAGTAAGTATCAAAATCAAGCATAAGGATGAAGACGTGTGATACAGAAAAAGAAAGGAAGAAACTCTAACCTTCGTATCGCTCAGCTTGCTCGGCGAGCTTGGCGATGTAGACGAAGTTTTCACGATCCTTTGAAGAAGCCATCGCCGATCTCTTTGAAATTAGGGTTTGTGAAATTGCGAAATCTCTCTCTCTCTTTCACTCTGTCACTGTCTATTTCTCAATGCGTTTCTTCTTGCTAGAGGTTCTGTAGAAAATGAGTGGGGACTGAAATGACGACTATGTCCCTTCTTTTTCTTGATTTTATCGTTTTGGTCCCATTGACGAAGAGGACTCTACGCGGATATATGATTGATGGTTACTTGCGTAAGTACATAGACTAAACTGAATTTCTATCCAATTATCGACCTCCACGTGTCACGTCAATTCTTAGGTAACTTCTGATTAGCACATTCAATGCCGCTTAATTATTTTGTTATGGTGAGTAGTCAATAATGAAGTTTTTGCGGGGTTAAATTATAAATATGTGAATTAAATTTATATGCGATCATGCGGACATTTAATTCATTCACCAAAAATAATATAACAGTTTTACAAGTAAAAAAATACAATTTAAATGCATTTTTTCGTTCATGATTTTAATCGCTTGTTTCTTCAAATTTGTAATGTTGGTCATTTAATTTTTCAAATCATGTAATTTTAGTATTTCTATTAATTCATCATCTAATTTTTAATAAAGGTATCTATATAAAAGTAAATTGTTGATGTAGTCGAAAAACTTAAAGCGAAAATGACTATACAGTAATAATGTAATTTAACATTTATGTAACATTTGATATAATATCTTTAAAATTTTATGAAGATCACATGTAAGAGAATAAGGCAACAAATTCCTTTTATATTTAGCTCAATTCTTATTGAGATGAGTTTGTTCTTAACTTTTTAAAAGAGATCAGTTTATTGAATATCGTTATCTTCCAAAATTTACTCCAAATAATATCGTTGATGTTAGTGTTGTAGTGGCCTTCTAAACTCTTATTTTTGAACTCTATAATTTTGAAACAACTTGATTAAATTTGGTATGATTCGTCTTTTTCACTTGTCCAGAAAAGACATTACTTTGTATGTTAGCAGAAATGATTAAACCCAAGAGGAATATTACATGAGTGATGATTACTATGTCTTGGTGGTACCACATTGACATATATTATTCTACCATGCATTGCAATTAAATATAGACAAGATTGTGGTGTAGACAAGACTTATAATCGATAGAGTAGCTAGAAAGAAATGGCAATTTTGAAAAAAAAAATTCTTTTTTTTTTTTTACAAAAAATTATCACAAGAAAGTAACGGATTTAAATGAAAAATTGTCTTATGACATCATCCATCATCAATTTTATTAAAAATAAAATCATTGTTGAATTGAATAATCATTCTCAAACTAGTTGACTTTATAGGTTTGACCATGGGATGGAGTATTTCAGCATCAACTCCAATACACACTTCCAAGTAAAATTGTATAAGAAGAATAAAAAAAACAAAGGAACATACATGAATACATAGAACCAAAGAAAGCCAAAGTGGAACACAGAGACTTGCATTATTAGTTACATATAATTTACTCCTTTCATTAAGCAAAATTAAGTGGTAATATATTTGGTCTAAATTTTAGACTAAATATAATAATTTTGCTTAAATAAAAACAATTCTTATATTTTACTATTTTAAATAAAATATAAATATAAAAGATATTAAAAAAATTAATATATTTGATCATAATTATTAACCACGTTATAGAAATACATATTGAATTGATTGGTTTGAGCAAGAAATAATCGATCACATAATAAAACAAGCGTGAGGATTATCATCACTAAAGGTAGCACCAGTTTGATGGCCAAAAATAGAAGATTGAGAAGGATAATTATAATAACTAGGATCACTACTATCATAACCATGCTTATAGTAGTTGTAAGATGAGGAAGGTTGAGAAGCATAATAAGGGACAGGACCATTGCAAAGGTGTTGTTGAAAATATTGACTTTGAGACTCCGTGGTATGAGGAAGTTGCCATAGTTCAGCTCTTAACCCGGTTTTTCTAACCTTTTTCAAAACCTTCTTTTGATCAACTTGTCCATTCACGGTCACCTTTTGTAACTTTATGTCTATTTCAATGTCATCCACACCTTAAATAAAATATTATTAAGAACATGTAGAACTTAATCAGCGAAAAATCAAATACACAACACTACTATTTATATGTCTCCGATTTTATTGTCGTGATTAATCGATCGATGTAGCTAGAAATTGTACAAAGTAGCAATTGCATTTTGGATATGTTCTACTTAATTTATTATTGTACCTTATGTATATTATAACGGCAAATCAAAAATGCAAAAATGCAAAAAGCAAATTATATTTATACACTAATATATATGGTACCTTTCAGTTTTTGAAGTGCACTTTTCACTTTGTTTTCACATCCAGGGCAATCCATGTGTACCCTCATCTCTATAATCTGAAAGAAATTAAGATAAATAAATTAAAAGAATTATTCTTTTTATCTCATAATAATAGTCTCATTTATTATTTTTCTTTATCTTGAATTATTTATCATTTTACAATATCTATATAACATTAATTATTATTTTTTCTACTAATATATATTTATTTATTGTATAGACATCATTTGCAAATGTACTTTTACTTTTATTTAAAAATGAGTTTTTTCAAATGTAATTTATGTTTGAATATTTTTTCTACAAACATCATTTTATAAAATAAAATTTGTTTGAATTATATAACCAAATATATTTTTAAATGTGTATTTACTTGAAAAGTATATATTTTTCAAAGTTGTATTTATAATTGTAACAAGTAATAGATAATAAATGAAGAATAAAATATGCAAACGGAAAATGCAAAAGCATAATTTTGCTCAAACTTATTTTTTTAGCATAACTTTAATGTAACACAAAAAAAAAATCAAAAAAACATTTGCCATTTAAAAATCATGTTTAAACTGATAAATAAAAAATCAAACATGTAGTTCTCGTTGACTTAACATTTTTTGACACCACTAAGAATTAAATTTGAGAGCACCAAATTGATCCATATAGTTGGCCTTACAAGTTACTATCATTGGGCTAATGGACTTTGGTAAAGAAACATTGATATGAATCCTCATGTATAGATAAAATCAATATAGTAAAGGAAAAATTAGATAAGGAAAGAATGTGGTGTTGCTTACTGTCATTTTGCTCTTTTTGGAGGTTGAATCACTTCAATGATGTATCAATCTATCTATTGATAATGATATGAGTTTGCTTCTAGCTAGCTAAAATGTAAGTCAATATATAGATGGAGAAGCTTTGATGGTTGGGGTCTCATCTTTAATTGCTTGTATGGATGGCTTTATTTTTTATTTGTTTGAAAAAGATAAAATATTATTTGTTGAGGCCTTAATGCACCGACTTTTAGTTTGTATACTTAAATCCTTTTAAGAAGGATTTTGAGATTTTTGAACTTGAAGCAAAGGGGAAATGTTGCTTTGTGAAAGGATCAATCAGACACCTCAATGTCAGAGATACTCACATGTATTAATTCTGATGAAGTTAATGCACATATATATGGATCTACTCCAATTTAATATGTGGTTGACTTTGTGTTTTCATCACCGATTCTCAATATTTTATTTTTAAAAAAAAAGAAGAGAATATAATTTTTCTGTATAAAAAACTAATTATGTTATTAATTTTAAAATGTGTGTTTTTATGTAATTAATATATATATTAATGAAATTCTCAATTTCTTTTAAAGAATAGAGGACATCTCTATTGGCATGATGCCAGTTTTATTTTATACTTTTTATAATTAGAATTATAATATTCGGTTTTTGTAGTGAATGTGAACTGAAGAGTGTGCGTATGACATTGTTAGCATTATTATTTTGTTCGTGCTAAAGTCCCCAAACATTGAATTTTAAAATGGTACTCAATACTAAGTGACGAGTATAACATGAATTTTAAAATGGTACTCAATACTAAGTGACGAGTATAACATGAATTTTAATATAGAGAAATGTTGCTGTACACTCTAAAGGGTGTATACAATTGTAACAATTAAACTCCGCAGTTTTATCCTCCATTAAATTTATCGATACTATATAATATATTTTAATTGAAATGATATACAATTAGATGATTAGATAATTCAGATTGAATAATTGTTTATTTGTCATCGATAAAAATACAAAAATAAATAATGTATAAAGTTGTAAATGAAGTTTTTAAATAATTCTCTTGCAATATAATAAGTGTTGATCATTTTATATTATTTTTTTTTGTTCAAAAATATAAGAAATAAACTAAATTTATAAAATTTTAAAATGAATGAATCAATTTAATAATAAATAAAAATAAATAAACTAAAACTATAATTAAATATTATTTAATCTAAGTAAATTAGGAACTTTGGTAAAGAACAAATGATTCAAAAGAATTTAAATTTAAACTCTACCTTATCATGTCAAAGCTTTTTGAGTTTTATATGGCATACATTGCTTTTAGTATTCCACTTCCATAAAAACCTAAATATATCCTAGCAATGTAAAAATAAATTGCCTCTTAATTAAACAATTTTTTCTCAAATTTTAAGGTTTATTACAGTGATAAAAGACAAATGTTAAATTTGATATGTATTTGATTTGATCTCTATTTATGTCATTATAAAAAGATAGATATAAATCTTTTTATAAATATTTAATGAGACTTAAAATTTTATCTATTTGAATTTTAACACCATTACTTCATCCTAAATTTTTTTATAACAAAAATAAGGTTTAAATATATTTTTAATTTTTGCAAATATGTTTCGTTTTGATTTTAGATCATGTAATTTTTTTGTTTCATTTATACCTTTGTAAATATGATTAATTTTAGATGAAGTGACACATGATGACTATCTAATTGTTGTTGACTAGGCAACATTTAATATTTAAAATTAAAATTCATTTTATTAACACATTTCATAATTTAATTAAAAATTAATTAATTAACTAAGTAAATAATAAAAACTCAATAATCTTCATCTTCAACTATAATTTTTTTAATAAAAACACAACAACTTTCATCTTCAACCATAATTTCTTCATATTCAAATCACAAATTCTCATATCTGATTCAAACTCTAAAAATTATAATATCTCATTTTTCTTACACCACAACTATAATTCTAACTAAATATACAACTATCTCTATTTTAGAATGGGATTGGGGTTCACAACCAAAGTTATGTGGGGTAGAAAACCTTACAATAGAAGCACTAAATCCATCTTGTGTAACATTTTTCACTTTTCAATTAATCATGTAAAAACAAATGCCAAACTATTGATCAATCCAAATTATACAAATCTTTACACGTAAAAGTAAAATTAAAAATAAATAAAAAAATACTTAAATAAATTTTATGAAGAAAATTGCAACCAATGTGATAAAAAAGGAAAAAAGGAAGATACCATAGCCAAAAAACAAAAAGACGAACATGTCCATAATAAGTGTGGTGTAAGAAAAATGAAATATTATAATTTTTAAGATTTGGATCAAATATGAAAATTTGTGATTTGAAGATGAAAAAATTAAAGTTGAAGATAAAGGTCGTTGAATTTTTATTATAAAAATTGGAGTTGAAGATGAAGATTATTAAGTTTTTATTATTTAATTGATTTATTGAATAATTAATTAGTTTTAAGTTTTTAATTAAATAATTAAATGACTTAATAAAATGAATTTTAATTTTAAATATTGCTTGAT
This sequence comes from Cicer judaicum, assembly GCA_037974835.1. Classification (NCBI taxonomy): domain Eukaryota; kingdom Viridiplantae; phylum Streptophyta; class Magnoliopsida; order Fabales; family Fabaceae; genus Cicer; species Cicer judaicum. The sequence goes on along the minus strand of JBBPBS010001143.1, from coordinate 4,006,295 downwards.
CAACAATAATTATACGATCATTATCTGCATTTCATCCAAGATTAGTTATGTCACAATTGTTTTATTAAAAAAAATTCATAGATGATTTTTTTAAAGCTTGTTAAAATCTACAAAAGTATAAATCAAATAAAAAAATTACATAAATTAAAATTAAAATGAACTATATTTACAAATAAAAAACATAATTAAATCTAAAAGTAAGAACAATTTTTTATCCTGATTTCGCATATCATATATTAGCATCCAACTTCATATCGGTGATTTATTCAAAGAGTATTTTGTGGGCCAAATGTAGTGGGCTTTATGACATGTCTACATGAAAATTTGTACCCATCTCTACAATGTGTATAACCATTTGTACTAGATCTTGGTGGTAAAATTTGATAATTTGATTCCAAGTGTGAAGTACCATAATTTGATGATTTGATTCCTAGTGGTAAAATTTGATGATTTCATTCTTTCCAATCACAGACATTTTGAGTAAGAAACAGAGAGAATCACATTAGGTTGTTCCAAGTACAAAAACTATTTGCCTTTATGTGCTTTTAGTTCAAGAATACGATATTGAATCTCCTGAATAAACAGCTCCTCAGATTTGAGGTTGTTGTCAGAAATGCATAGTAGAATAGTTTCCAAGCTAGCAATTTCTTCATCTCTGGCCTTATCCTGAGTTCAAGTTCATAGCAATTTATTTATAACTATCATGTTGTTATATATATGAAAATGAAATGTTTTATAAAGTAGGATTTAAATAAGAAAAACAAGAACCTTGATTTCAATGGAGCTGGTTTTCTTGCAACTGTTCTCACAAATCAGTTTTGCATTCTGGACTTGTTCCCGCAAGAGATCAACTAGTTGTTTCTTGTCAGCCAAGTTATATGCATAGCTGAATCTAACAGCTCCAACAAATTGCTTCTTCCTGATAAGATTCTCCACAAAATCTGAAAGGTAAAAGAAAATTTCATTTCATCAAAACATACAAGAACAGACATAAATTAAGTTCTAGTTAACAAATAAACTAAGCAGATTGGACTGAATAATTCAAATTTCTTCAAACTTTTTAGAAAATAGAAGTAACTAACAATAGATATTAACACATTTGATAATCATATATGATGTAACATACCAAAGCATAAAGACAAAAAGAGAGATACTAGTGACTGACCAAAGCATTTTCAAAATTAACATACCAGAAACTTTATTTGCAAATCCTAGGGACCCAAAAAGCTCCACAGCTATCTTGTGGTGAGCAACAGATGCAAAAAGCTCCAAGACTTGGCCCTCATCGAAAGAAGCAAGCAATCCATAAATTGACAAAACCAGAAGAAAACCAAGAACACCCAAAGAATTTTCAGTATTTTCTTTCATGTTAGCTTTCATATCAGATGCTAGCTTCAGTGCTTCTTCTTTTACACCAGGCTTAATATTTGGTGAGATTTTCATCAGTTGTTCTAGCAGAAAGATGTGGCTTTCATCAATAATCACAACATCATCTCCCGTCTTACACAGTGGAATAACGGGGTTCAGTATTATATCCAAAACAGTTCTTGATGGATCTGATGATTCTAGCAGATTAACTAAAATGTCATTGCAAAGGAACTCGAGTCCATCAGTTTGTTCACTTGGAACCAACTGCAAACTCATTCCATCAATGGTAGGACATAATTGATCATCCATGCAAGATGTAACTGCATATTTTGATAGCAGTTATTTAAGCTCGCTTATATTTATTGAAGCATTAGTAAATGAAGGTGACAATGAAAAACAAAACTATGAAAGAATGTAAAACCTCTCCTAGGTTGAAATGTACGCATGACAGAAAAAAGCATTATACTAACCGTTACAACTTATAATTGATGTCAATATAGCACCTTGAAATGTAAAATTGTTGATGCAATCAGTTCTAATTACACAATTGCATATTTCTTTTGATGATTAATACAAGATTTAGTGACTAACAGAAACACAACACGGCTAACTGACAAGGCCCTAGTACATATTTCCTGGTTGTTAGATTTATGAAACAGTTTACATGAGGCACAAAAAAGATGTTCAAGGGTGAAAAATATAATCTAAGTTAGTTTGACAGTTGCTTGGGTCTGCGTGATATGAAAACTGGAGAGGCTTTTTAACTTGACTAATACATAATACAACATTAACATGATTAAAAATATTTTTAAATAATTATGCAGATCAGGTTATTAAAAACATCAACATCATTAAAAAAAACAGTTGTAATGAAATTCTTTCAATAAACTAGATGAATAGGAACACTTACCTGATTCTTTTTCGTCATCAAAATATTTTATTAATGCTTCATATCGTTTCTCTGTCGACTCAGACTCCTTCGATTGTCCATCAAATATATTCAGCTTTGACTCAAGATCCTTGACTTGTCCCTCCAACAGCTTTTCTTTTAATATGAGCTGCTTCACCTGTACTTTCAACATACTCGCTTTTAATTCAAGTTCTTTCCCTCGTCCTTCAAATTGCTTTTCTTTTGATTTGAAGTCCTCAACTTGGCTTTCAAAATGCTTCTTTCTTGATTTGAGTTCCTTAACTTGACCTTCGAGTTTCTCCTCCCGTGATTCTAACTCCTTCATTCGGCCTTCATGTTGCTTCTCTTTTGATAGAAACTCCTTCATTTGGCCATCCAATTGCTTCTCTTTAGACTCAAGTTCCTTCACTTGTCCTTTAAACTGTCTCTCTTTTGATTTGAGCTCCTCCACTTGTCTTTCGAAATGCTTCTTTTTAGATTCCAGCTCTTTCATTTGGTCTTCAAATTCTCTCTCTTTTGATTCATGCTCCTTCACTCGGCCATCGTGTTGCTTCTCTTTTGACTTTAGCTCCATTTCTCGGCTTACGTAATGCCTATGCTTTGATACCAGTTCCTTCACCAGCTCCGTCATTTTGCATTCAAATTCCTTCTCTTTCGATTCCAACTCCTTCTTTTTAGATTCCAGCTCCTTCACCTGGCCTTCAAACTCTTTCTCTTTTGATTCATGCTCCTTCAACCGGCCTTCAAGTCGCTTCTCTTTTGACTCAAGTTCATTCATTTGGCTTTCGAAATGCTTCTGTTTTGATAGCAGCTCCTTCACCTGGCCTTCAAATTCCTTCACTTGGCTTACAAGTGTGTTATCTTTTGACTCTAACTCCTTCACTTGGCTTTCAAAGTGCTTCGTTCTGAATTCCAGCTCCTTCAATTGACCTTTAAATTTCTCCTCTTTTGACACAAACTCCTTAACTCGACTTTCAAGTTGCTTCTCATTTGACTGTAGTTCCTTTGCTCGTCCTTCAACTAGCTTCTCTTTAGATTCAAGCTCCTTCACCCGGTTTTCAAAATGCTTCCTTTCTGATTCAAGCTCCTTCATACGGCCTTCAAGTTCCTCCTCCTTTGCTTCAAATTCCTTTACCTGGCCTTCAAGTTTCTTCTCTTTTAACCCCAGCTCCTTCACTTGTCTTTCAAAGTGCTTCTTCTTTGACTCAAGCTCTACCATTTGTTCTTCACACCTTTTCTCTTTTGACTGAAGCTCCAAAATCTGACCTTCAGATCGCTTCTTCATTAACTCAAAACTCTCCGTTTGAGCACGCTGATCAGACCTTATTGACATTACCTTTAGTAACTTCTTCCTTTCTGACTCTAATATTTCTGCCTGTTCACCAATTAATTTTTTCATTGCATCAAGCTCTTTCGCTCTAGTCATAAGTTCCATACTACATTCAACAATATTTTGTGAAAGAACCTTGAGTTCCTCTTGCTTCCTTTCACGATCTTTATCAACTTTACCTATGATTTCGTGCAGTTCTATCAACTCTGTATGGAGCTCTTGCTTGCGCTCTCCAATCAGGTCCTCCATCAAACAGAGCTGAGTTTCATTTGCTACAAAATCCTTGACACATTCTTCAACTTTTCCCTGTATTTTCTTATGAGCTTCATGAATTCTTCTAACACAACCAACTTGTTTGTTCTTATTTACAAGCTCTTTGGAGTACTCCTCAATCTCTATCTTTATAGACTCCAATTTCTGTTCTTCTACTTGTCCCTTCCTTTGACATTCCTCAATTGATTCTTCCATCAATGCAAGTTTTTTCTCCACAAACTTCTTTGTTACAGAAAATACTTTACCAACTGACACGGTAGGCATTTTCCCTCTCCAGGAAATAGGAACATCCTCATCATCATCATCACCATCATCATCATACGGTGATGGAGACACCTTTGATTTCTTAACCGAACCGCACAACGAATTGCCGTCATCAAATACCCTCTTAACCAGCAATGTAGTAGTAGAGCTATTCTTAACAGAGCCATCATAGTTATCACCCAAACTCGAAATCACGGAAAATTTTGCTGACAAAGGGACATTATCATCATCATCATCATCAGACTCAAAGTTTTTACAAGAAACTGGTACCATCACATTTGAATGCAATGTATTTTTCTCACATGATGTGAGCCATTTCAAATTTAAGTTCCTATCGTCATCATCACCACCACAAAGTTTGAGCTTATCAGAAACCGCAAAATCCATCATTCAACAGTGGAAACTGAAAAACCTCTGCAATAACATAAACACCACAAAAAAATAACAAACAAAACAACAAGCTTCCTTTAAAAAAAATCAGGTTAAACATCTTCAAATTATAATAGAAATGCATTACAATTCCAGAAGCAAAATCCGTAAGAAAAATAAAAACTAAAATGAATGAAAAAGAAGTATATGGTTGCATTTGTGATGCTTACAATGCATGGTATAACGAAAGTTGAAGGAATCTGCTGCGGAAGCGAAAAATGAGAGGAATTGAAAATGGGAGAGTGATATTTATGAGTGAAGTGGGAATCAGAATAAAAGTGAAAATGAAAATGAGAGGATGAACCAAACAAAAAACGTACAAAAGTCTCTTGCAACTTTGCTTTGTGAGTATAGTTGTGTGTGGGAGTGGGGTCCACAAAAACACACTCTAAAATAGCAAATAACGTGCTCATGAAGGGAGAAATGGGGAGAAATGGAATGAATATGGTTACATGACAGAACTCACGTTTATTTGTATCATCCATCAAAATAGGACCACTTTGATTTTTAAATAGATTTTAATTTACTTAAAGATAAAAATTATAGTGTTAAAATTTAAATGGTTTGATTTTGATTAAGTGATTGAGATAATGTGATTTGGTAAACTCACAAGACTATAACCTGTACACAATATGGAGGGATTGTGATCATTTTTTTTCATTTTTCTTCTTCTTTCTTTTTAAGGGCAAAACTACTACTGTTACTGTATTAAAAAGAAAAAAAACAATGAGGCAAATGTATTAGCAAAATTAATAGTAATAACATGTTCCTTTTAAAAAAAATCTAATATAAGAAAACATTACAAATTTAAATCTAATATAAGAAAACATTACAAATTTAGAGATGCATTTATTTTTTCAAATGACTTTTATAATGTTTTATTTTTATTATAAGTGCATACATTAAATTAGGAATAATTTAAACAAAAACAATTTTGAGAAGCATGATTATTTTAGGAATCAATTTTAAAAATGAATACATTAAATGAATTTCCTTGATCCTAATAAAAAACAATCGTAATAGCATAAAAACTCCTTAAAAAAATAATTGAAATATCACAAGGAATAAAAGATAACTGAATACGAGCTACCCTCCTAGGACGCAGTTTTGTAAAGAAAAATAAAATTAGAATGATAATAACTCTCTAAAAAAATCACAATGATAAGAACTCTTTAAATATATTGCAATGATAATTCAATTGAAAAATATCGATATTATTTATTTGGTTGGACATTTTGAATTTAAACTCAAAATCTCAGTGATAATTAATTATAGTGAAATTTACATTTTTTTTTTATAAAAACTAAATTCCTATAATGAATGATCTAACATTAACTCCCTTGTAGAAAATTGAAAACTATTCTAGCCTACAAGAGTTATTATTTGAAAAATACAACAACTATCTCATTAAAGTTTAAACTATCTTATTTGTTTGTTTATGAGTAATCTCAAAATAAGAGTTTGATAAATATTTATATAATAAAATGTCTAACTTGTTATAAAATATTGCCTAAATTTGAGAAATTTTATTGATTATGTTAGGTTTTTTACATCCCGCTTAGAGCATATCTATTAGGGAGATTTTAAGGAATCCAAAGTTAATTTTGTAAGACTTATCCTTAGAGACGAATTTTCTAAAACATTATTGGCACTTAGAGAGTGAATTGAGAGTACAAATAAATGAGTGAGAAAGATTAAGGAACAAGGTCGATGGTGATGATTGTGTCTATGGGTTGAAGTGAAGTCTACCAAACTAGGCATGGCAACGGCAAGTCATGTGCGGGTTTGGCTTTTCCATCCCCCACTTAATTAGTCGGAAAAGCAAGTCCCCTCTATTATACGGTGATTCAAATATATAAAATAATAAATTTAATAATTATATTTAATATAATTAAATTATATTTTTTATAGAGAATACATTATAATTTATAATATTTGAAAAATATTAAATATAGCAAATATGTAAATATATATAAAATTTAAAAATGACAAAAATATCATAAGAGTTTAAGATGCGAATTTCAATTGAACTCTAAATCATAACGGATTCAAATAAATATTTTGTGTATGAGTATTGTTTTGACTCCGAGAAAAAAAATCATTTTGAATGAATATTGATTTGGACTCAAGAGTAAGGATGGGCTTTTTGTATATACTCATATTGATTTTATTTAATATTTTATCAATTGTAAATTTTAATAAATGTTATTAATATAATTTTTATATTATTTTATTATTATCTAATTATAATAACTATTTAATATACTAATTATAATAAACTTAATTTTTTTTAAAATTTTTATTTTATATTCGGAACATCTTCGTTGTTAAAAAGCAAAAATAATCAGAACAAGTTTTTTTTTTTAAGGTAGTTAGATACCATCACAATAGTGCGAAAGACAAAATAATTTTTTTTTTGCAATATTTACCTACTGTGAAAAAAAACAAAAGAGAAACACTTCAAAATATGTTATAGTTAACCAAAATTAAGAGATTGAGCTAAATAATAGACATGAATACCAGTATACCAAAATACTAGGGGAAGAAAAGGTAACAACTCAAACAAACCATTTAAAAAATAGACCAGTTTACATTTAAAAACTAAAGAGTGATATAAATTTGAAGTCAAATTAATTTTCCAAGCATTAGCCAAGTGTATGAAGCTAATAATTACATAAACGTGGCATGTACTCTAAATAATTACATAAACGGGGCATATGCACAAAAATGTGGCATGTACTCTAAATAATTAGTTTGTATATGGAAACATTTCTACACGTTAAATTTAAGCCTTTAGAAAAAAGTACATATACAAATAGAAAGAAAGAACTTGTGGTGACCTTGATGAGTCCTCTAGATGCATAGAGATGTAACTATGAATTCATCGTGAGTTTTCATTTTTTTTCTTTCTAATTAGATATTTTACAGAGAAAGAAACAAAAAGAATCCTGTTAATTCATTTACAAGAGAACATGTTAGAAAATTTTCATTACTACATAATCACATAACTTTACATTAGGCTGTTGCATATTTGGTGGATGACACTAACTGCTTCCAGTAAAAAAAACACTATTTCCCCTCCTGATCTTCAGATTCAAGGTTGTTATATTGAATGCATTGTAGAACAATTCCCAAACTAGCTATTTCTTGATCTCTGACCTTATCCTAAATTCACATTCAAAGTATTCATAACTATCAAGAAGATGTATAAAGATGAAATATTACATAACATAATTATTTAATAAAAAAACAAAAAAAGTACCTTAACTTCAATGGAGTTGGTTTTCTTGCATATGCTCTCAGAATTTAGTTTTTCATTCTGCACATGTTCACGCAAGAGATCAACTAGTTGATTATTGTCACCTAAGTTATACGCACAACTGAATCTAACGGCTTCAACGTATCTACGTGTCTTGATAAGATTCTCAACAAAATCTACAATGTGCAAAAATAATAAAATACACTTCATCAAAACTAACCAAAACAGCTGTAAAATAAGTTCTAGTTAACAAAAAACTAAGCATAGATTTTTATATATTTTACCAGAGATTTTATCTGCAAAACCCAAGGCTCCAAACAACTCTACAGCTATGTTGTGCTGAGAAACAAGTCCAAAAAGATTTAAAACTTCATCTTCGTTGAAAGAAGGAACCAATCCATAAATTGACAGAAGGAGTAGAAAACCAAGAACAGTCAAATCATTTTCATCATTTTCTTTGATGTTAGCTTTCAACTCAAGTGCTAGCTTCATTGCTTGTTCTCTAACGCGAGGTTCAATAATATCCGGGGAGATTCTCATCAGTTCTTCGAGCAGGAGAATGTCTTTATCATCAAAAATTACAGCATCGTCTCCCTTCCTGATAATGCTTGCAGATTGAGTAGAATCTCATTGCCAAACAACTCAAATTCATCAGTGGTGGGACTTAATTGATTATCTGTGTAATATGTAACAGCATAATTAGCTAGCAAATAATTAAGCTTAACCATAATATTAAAACTGCATCAATATACTATCTATATTTTGCATTACCATAACATCATAATTAAATCCCTTAGTCATGCATACACTGGAATTTTTTTTTTTTTTTTGTCTAAAAGTTTCCAAAATATGTCAAGAAAGTGAAAGATTAATCCAAATTAGTATGAGAATGTGTGTGATATGAAAACTAGAAAATATTTTCAACTTTACCTGATTTTGTTTCTTCATCAAATGGTAATATGAATGCTTCATATTGTTTTTCTCTCAACTCAGGCTGCTTCAGCTGTCCATCAAAATCATTTGGCTTTGACTCAACATCCTCCATGTGTCCATCAAACCGCTTCTCTTTTGACTCGAGCTCTTTCTCTTGCCCTTCAAATTGTTTATCTTCTGATGTGAAATCCTCCATTTGGCTAACAAAATGCTTGAGCTCTTTGACTCGATCTCTGAACTCATCATTTTTCAATTCAAACTCCTTCACTCGGCTTTCGAATTCCTCCTCTTTTGTTTGAAACTCCTCCACATGGTTTTCAAGTTGCTTTTCTTTTAACTGGAGCTCCTTCAATTGTCCTTCACATTGCTTCTCTTTTAATTCGAGCTCCTTTGCTCGGCTTTCTAAATGTTCCTTTTCTGATTCCATCTCCTTCAGTTGGCCTTCAACTTTCTCCTCTTTTAATTCGAACTCCTTCACTCGGCCTTCAAGTTTCTTTTCTCTTGATTCAAATTCCTCCACTCGCCTTTCGAGTAGCTTCCCTTTTAACTCTAGCTCCTTCGCTTGTTCTTCAAATTTCTTCTCTTTTAATTCCAACTTCTTCACTCGCCTATTGTAACGCTTCTTTTTAGATTTAAGCTCCTTTATTTGGCTAAAAAGTTTCTCCACATTTGATTCAAACGCCTTCTCTTTTAACTTAAGCTCCTTTACACAGCCTTCAAAGAGTTTCTCCTTTGACTCAAACTCCACCACTCGTTCTTCATGCCTTTTATATTTTAACTCAAGCTCCTTAACCTGATCTTCAAATTTATTCTTCATTGACTCAAACTCCTTCATTTGATCACATTGATCCGTCCTTATTGACATTACCTTTAATAACTTCTTCCTTTCTAACTCTAATCTTTCTGCTTGTCCCACAATTAATTTTTTCATTGCATCAAGATCTTTCTCTTTAGACTTAAGTTCCATGCTACACTCAGCAATTTTTTTCAAAAGAATCTTGAGTTCCGCTTCCTTCCCTTCACAATCCTTATCAATGTAATCCACGATTTGGCGATGTTCCATCTCTTTTGCAATGTTATCCTTGACTCGACGAAGTTCTATCTCTTTCGTCTTGAGATCATCCTTGCGCTCTCTGATCAAGTCCTCCATCAAACATAGCTGTGCTTTCTTTGCTACAAAATCCTTAATACATTCTTCCATTTTCTCTTGCATTCTCTTGTGAAATTTTTCAACTCTTCTAGCACAACTAACTTCCTTTTTCTTATTTTCAAGCACTTTGGAACACTCCTCAATATCTCTATTTAGAGACTGCAATCTCTTCTCTTCTACTTGTCTCTTTCGTTTGCATTCCTCAAATGACTTTTCTACAAATGCAAGGTTTTTCTTTACTAAGGAAAATGATTTATCAACTGAACTAACCTGCCTTGTAATTTTATTCAACAAAGGAACACGATCTTCATCTTTCGCGCGATCATCAAAAGGCGACACCTTTGATTTCTTAACAGAAACATGCAAGGAATTTCTGTTATCAAACGGCCTCTTAACCGGCCGTGTAGTACACATCTTCTTAACAGAAACATCACATTTACTACTCCATGTTCCCAAATTCGATATCCGAGATAACCTTGCCGACAAAGGTACATCATCTTCATAATCATCATCATCACAAGAAACTGGAATTCTCACTTCTAGGTGCCATGTTTTTTTCTCACATGACACGTTCCGTTTAATAGGTAAGTGCCTATCACCACCACCACAAAACTTAGACATATCAGAAGCCTCAACATTCATTTCTCAACTATTGCATTCACAATTTCACATCACATAAAACCCTGTGTAGAAAAAACAAAAAACAAAAAAATGCTTCCTTTAAAAAATTTCTAAATCAATCATCAAGTGATACTATATATTACACTTCCAAAAGCAACCTCAAAAAATAAAACCAATAAAAGAGACATTTAAATATCCAATCAAAAAACAAGGGTAAACAAAAACAACATTAATCACTGCAGCAATAAAAATGTGTGTTTTTTTTTTATACATATTAAGTCCATTGCCAAGAATAACAACATACATTGTCAAGAAACAAAAGAAAGCAGCATCAAAGTTCAAACATAAACACCATAATGTTGTTTTATTTTCAAATAAATCATGAATTGTGAATGATATTAACGATAAGGTTGTTTTGTGGTTTCAAAAAACGAACATAGTTGTTAGAGAGTGATAGTGAACTCAAAGTTTCAAATTCTTTTACTAAGAAAGTAACAATTAATAACATTAAAAAACTAAAATAAAATGAGTGAAAAAGAAAATGTGGTACTTACATTAACAACGTATTATGCTCTTGTTGAAGCAGGGGTGGAAGAAAAAAGAAAAGAACAGAGAAATGAAGAGAAATTTTTGGCTAGTATCTTGTTGTTGGGTGTGGTTAAGGAGAGTGAGAAATGAAGAAAAGAATAATGAGAACGAGAGAAGAAGAGTGAGTACAAAAAACGTTGAGAAATTGCAGTGGATATGCGGGAGTGGGGTCCACAAAAACACATTACAAGTGGCGAATCTTGCTCACGAAGTTGTGTTGCTTTGCATATATCATTTTTTCTATTAGTAACTGTTGTATAGTTTTTCCTTTTTAAAAAATGTCAAATCATTGTGTGGTATTTTTTAATATTTATTAATAATAAACATTTATTTTGTTTTTTTTCAACTGGACCAAACTATTTTTTAAAATTAAGTAGAAAAAATAAATGAATATATTCTTGATAGTCAACTCTTAATCGAGTATACAATATGCTGAAACAAATAAATAATAATGGACGATTCGTTAATGTTGCTTCGTATAGTCTAGTTCTTCTAAACCTCGATATATGAATAGTGATATATATAAAAATAAATATTATATAGTGCTTCTTTATTTATTTATTTATTGATTGAAATAAATAAATATTTAGTTGCGGTTCACTTTTTGTTTCGTCTTCTACAACTCCAATGCAGATTGAGAGAGGGAGAGCAAGATCGATGAAGAGAGATTATGAGTGCACCGCATTCATTATTCAAATTATTTATGTAATGTCAACAGATTGTTGGAGAAAACTCGCTTTCAAGACAAATATTTAGACAATAAAATTTGATTTTGGTTTAAAACACTTTAGTTCGTTTTTAGTTTTTTAAAAGTAGTTCCATTAACAAATTGTTTTGGTAAACCCAATTTGATTTCAGTTTTTATGAATCAATTTAATTTAAAAGCAATTTGATTCAATTTAATTTTATAATTTGGTTTAATTATTTGTTTTTTTTTAACACCCAAAAATTTAAATCTGATTGTAGATATAAAATAATGTATATATTTTTTTATGATAAAATAATATTTATTTGATTTAAAATCTCTAAAATAAAATAAAAATAATTAATAGTTAAGATTCAATCATCTTATTTTTTTAATATAAAAATTATCTCTTTTTGATATGTTTCTATCTGTATATAGATAGATAAAACAATTTCAAATCATAATATAAATATTTGTAGAGATATTTTGACAACTAATATTATTATATTGAGATATAATTAAATATATGTAAGGAACTCTCAAAGAATACCTAAATTAAATTCTATAATTATTTCTTTTTATAAAATTTATTTATATCATCTATCTTCAAATATGGAAATGATAAAAAAAAAATACTTGACCTGTATGTATATTCGGTGTAAAATATTATACATATATTTAATAATAGTTTTTTTACTTAATATTTAATAATAGTTTATAATTAGGGATGACAATGGGTAGTACTATAATACTTGTACCCGTACCTGAGTTTAAAAAATATCCATACCGTGCCCGTACACTCTTGGGTATCAACTTTAATATCCGTACCCTTAATCAACTTTAATACCCGTACCCTTATCCTCTGGGTACCTGTGCTTGTATCCATACCCATTACCCACACTTTAACTAAAATAAATCGATAAATAAATATTATTTTGTGATTAAATTTAAAAAGAGTAAATACCACTTATAATCCCTTAACTTAATTTTAGTTAACGTTTTAGTCTTTTATCTTTTTTTTTCTTTTTAATTTAGTGCTTTATTTTAATTTTAAGTGACAATTTAATCTTTTATGTTTTAAAATGTTAATAATGTTATTCTTTTTTTATTAGAAAAATTCATTAAAATTTTCAAACAAAACTCATAAATTTAGTTGTATTATTTAATATAAAATAAACTTTATCAAATTTGTAACTCAAATCTTCAAATAAACTCATATTTTTCATTTTTTATTTGACGTTGTTAGAGATAAAAAATATGAGTTTATTTAAATATTTAAGTTATAAATTTGAAGAAATTGCATTATATTGAGGATGATAATTAATTTTATGTATTTTGTTTGAAATTTTTGATGAATTTTTTTAAATTTTGCAAAAAATAAGGATAAAATTGTTGACATTGTAAAACATAAAAGATCAAATTGTCACTTAAAATTAAAATAAATGACCGAATCGGGGAAAAAAATAAAAGACTAAAACATTAACTAAAATTAAGTTAAGGGACTATATGTGGTATTTACCCATTTAAAAATTATCCAAATATCATAAATTAATTCATAAAATATTATAAATCAAAATATTTTCTAACTCAAAACATTTCAAGTAAACACTCGTTATAATACACATTCAAATATCCATAATAATATTTTATGAAGTTGCAAGTATTACGACATTATTATTTGAGATTAGTAAAAACAATTTATAAGTTGCAAGTATAATTATAAACTAGATGCTAACCCGCACAAGGTGCGGGTATATTTTTATTTATTTAATTTAAGTGAATTTAAAAAGAATTAATATGAAATTTTATGTTCTAATTTTGTATTTATATCAATAATATATATATACAATTTTATTAATATAATTCATAGAAGAGAAATATCAATTTAAAAGAATGACTTGAATAAATAAAGTAACTTATTAATATTGAAATTAATGGATATGTCAAATATTGAAGTAATGTATTTGACAATTAAAATTAAGAGAGAGACTCAATTATATACAATTGAGTTATAAAATATATTACTTTATTGCTGAAACTAAAAATAATTAAAGTGAAATAGTTGAAAATACATTCACCTTGTATTTTATTTTATTACTTTTTTTTTGTCTCACTCGATCATTTTAATCATTCATCTTTGTAGTAATTGTGAAATTTTTTATTTTAAATCAGATATATTAGAATTTTAATTTACAAATATTCAAACAACACTAACAGAGTAATCCTAATGATTAACATTTTGGTTTTAAAATTGAAATTCAAAATTTATAACAATTACAAAATATTAATCGTCAAATAATTATAAATATACATCAAATACAAATAATTGAAAATGAATTACTTTAATTTCATGTCAATTAATACTATAAAATAATATATTTAATTCAAATAGTTTCAGTAAAACAAAGCCGACCAAAATTCAACACACATGACTTTGTCAATCATTTCTAAATATTTATATGCTATATATATTTACCAATATTAAAAAATGAAAATTAAATACAAATATTTTTTGTTTTTTCACTCGATCATTCTAATCATTGATTTGTGTGGTAATTGTAAAAAAAATTATTTTAAATCAAATATATTCACACTGTAAAACAACAAATCAAATTTAATTAATTTCAATAAAATAAAACTAACCAAAATTCAAAGAGTCATGACTTTGTCCATCATTTCTAAATATTTATACACAATATATTTATCAATATTAGAAGTAGAAAATCAAATACAAATATTTTTTTTTTTCACTCATTTCAATCATCAATCTTGCTGATAATTGTGAAATTTTTTATTTTAAATTTGATATATTAAAATTTTAATATACAAAAATTCAAACTATTATTAATATTAATAAGAGTAATCATAATGATTAATATTTTGGTTTCAAAACCGAAATTCAAAATTTATAACAATTCGGTTACAAAATATTAATTGTCAAACAATTATAGGTATAAATCAATATAAATAATTATAAATGAATTACTTTAATTTTATCTATTTATATTTGACTTTTACTTTGAATATTGGTAAATATATACAATATATAAATATTTAGAAATGATAGACAAAATTATGTCTCTTTTAATTTTAGTCTGTTTTGTTTTATTGAAACTAATTAAATTAAATTTGTTATTTTATAGTGTTAATTGACATTAAATTAAAGTAATTTATTTGCAATTATTTGTATTTAATGTATACTTGTAATTGTTTGACAATTAATATTTTGTAATCGAATTGTTATAAATTTCAGATTTTAATTTTGAAACCAAATTATTAATGATTATGATTATTCGATTAATATTAATAATAGTTTGAATGTTTGTAAAAAAAAATTCTAATATATCTGATGTAAAGTTAAAAAAAATTCAAAATTACCAAAAAGATCGATTATTAAAATGATCGAGTGAGAGAACAAAAAATATTTATATTTGATTTTCTACTTTGAATATTGGTAAATATATATAATATATAAATATTTAGAAATGATGGACAAAGTCATTTCATTTCACTGAAACTAATTACATTTAATTTGTTATTTTACAGTGCTAATTGACATGAAATTAAAATAATTCATGTCAATAAACATTATAAAACAACAAATCAAATTTAATTAATTTCAATAAAATAAAACTAACCAAAATTCAAAGAGTCACAACTTTGTCCATGATTTATAAATATTTATATATTATATATTTACCGATATTCAAAGTAAAAAATCAAATACAAATATTTTTTGTTCTCACTCGATCATTTTAATCATCAATCTTTGAGATAATTGTGAATTTTTTTATTTTAAATTAGATATATGAAAATTTTAATTTACAAAAATTCAAACTATTACTCACAGTAATCATAATAATTAATATTTTGGTTTCAAAACTGAAATTCAAAATTTATAACAATTTGTTTATAAAATATTAATTGTCAATCAATTATAAATATACATCAAATGTAAATAATTGC
>JBBPBS010001143.1:3937093-3990132 GCA_037974835.1 Cicer judaicum | reverse complement strand
ACAAATATTTTAACTTTATATCGAATATATTAAATATAAATATTGAAATATATATAATAGATGAAATTAAAATAATTCATTTGTAATTATTTGTATACTTATAATTGTTTGACAATTAATATTTTGTAACCAAAATATTTTGTAACCAATATTAATAATAATTTGAATGTTTGAAAATTAAAATTCTAGTATATCCGATTTAAAATTAAAAAAAAAAATATCACAATTACCACAATAGATGTATATTTGTGTTCTGAAATTTAAAATGATTTAATTTACTCAATTCAATTCTAAACATGCTTAAATAAAATTATTTGAATCAAACTTTTTCAACTGCAATTTGTAAGCTACTCAACACATACTACATTGAAGTAAAACTAAGAATATGAGACACACAAAGCAAAGTGACACTTAAAAACAACTAAAGAAGGAAAATAGTTTAGAAGGGTGAGGGAAAAATATTAATGTATAAATATACCTTGTCATAGCATTGAAACTTGGGTATGATGGGTAGTGAAGTTTGTCGGCTGGTCTCATTCCAACTTGGATTTCCTAGATAGTCGCAATGATAGAATTTGATGTAAGAAACTATACATAACATTAAGTCACTATGAGACATATTGATTTCAAAGATTGCATAGAATATAATTAAATTTATGGTAGAGAAAAATAAAAAATGGACAAAGAGAAGAAATTTTGTTGTTGCAATGAACCAACTCATACCTATTTCAGTGTATCTTTGGAGTAGAGTCGGCGATTTCGAAGAAGAAGGTTTTAAGAATATGAGACACACAAAGCAAAGTGACACTTAAAAACAACTAAAGAAGGAAAATAGTTTAGAAGGGTGAGGGAAAAATACTAATGTATAAATATACCTTGTTATAGCATTGAAACTTGGGTATGATGGGTAGTGAAGGTTGCCGGCTGGTCTCATTCCAACTTGGATTTCCTAGATAGTCGCAATGATAGAATTTGATGTAAGAAACTATACATAACATTAAGTCACTATGAGACATATTGATTTCAAAGATTGCATAGAATATAATTAAATTTATGGTAGAGCAAAATCAAAAATGGACAAAGAGAAGAAATTTTTTTGTTGCAATGAACCAACTCATACATATTTCAATGTATCTTTGGAGTAGAGTCGGCGATTTCGAAGAAGAAGATTTTGCGAGGATGGAGCACAAGAGGGAAGAAGAAATTGTTGGATGAAGTCATTAAAAAATTAGGGATTAGAGGGATTAAAAGAGGGACAAATTATTTAGAAACTAAGTAGAAAAAAAATGAAGTGAAACATAAAAACACAAGAGAGGTCTCTAAGGCGTACACATATGCTTTTTTGCTGAGGTGGCATATATTTGCACATGTGGAAGAAATACTATGAGGTGACATAAGAGTCTGTTTTAAATATATATAATAGATACACAATTAATAAGATATAATTCTTAGTTATAAAGTCACAATTATTTAACTATTCATTATAATCAACTTCTTAAAAAGTTTGCAAACGTTTATCTTTTGATTTGATTATAAATATTGGTAATGGTCTAATGATATTAAAAGATATTAAAACATAAAGGAAAACAATTAATTAAACTAAATATTAATATAATAAATAAATAAATAATATATTTATATAAATGCGGGTGCGGAGTGGGTACTATAGTACCCGTACCCGTACTCATACCCGCTTAATTTTGCGGGTAATTACCCGTCCCCGTGCCCATACCCATTATGCGGGTTTTTACCCTACCCATTGTGGGTTTTTTTGCGGGTACCCATTGAGTTTGGGTCTAATTGTCATCCATATATATATATATGGATATAAAATATTTAACAATTTTGTTATTTCAAAATAATCGTGATGAAATATCTGATTTAGAATGAGTCAATAGTTTTACTTTTAAGTCTAAAAAAGGATTTGATTATGAAGAAGTAGTGACTGATAAGTGCATCAATTTGATTTGATTATTGATTTGATTTGATTTTATTATGTTAAAAAAAAACATCAAGATTGAAGAGGGTGCCCATAAGTAAATTTATTTTTTAACCTTTAAAGAAAGTAAGAAAAAATAAATAATAAAAAGATAAGTGCATGCATTCTATGCTGCTTTGACTGCTATTTTTTGCTGACCAATGATGCCAGGATGTAACAACCCTTTCTCAATTGTAAGCTACAAAAGGAAAAGGCTATGAACAGAATGGGAAAGATAAGAGCAACCGAAGTTAATTTAAGAGCCATGCTAAAAACATTAACGTTCAGGAGGTTGGGGAGATAAAAAAAAAATCAGAGCAGAAAGTTAAACATATACAAGGCAATTCAAAATGACCTAACCTAGATTTGTACCAATAAATTAATTAATTAATTAATTAATTTGAACAACAAAATCAGAGACTTTTGGTCTCGTTTGAAGTTTTTTTTTCTTTCTAAAACAGAAAATTAGTGTTAGTTTTTAAAGGAGGCCAAACTAAATGTGTTTTATATTAATCTTGTAAATATATTTAGATTGGATGACATTTAATTTGTTGAGTTGCGAATTTGAATTCAAGATATTTATCTTTTTTAATATTTAGTGTGTAAGTTGTGGGTAAAAATATTTAGTTATATTAGAAATTAAATTTGTTATAGACACAGTTACTTTTAAGCATCGTAGAATGCAAGTAGGATTTGAATCAAATATTAGATTAAAATTTAATCATACCTGTAGATTCTGTGTGTGTTATGAATTATGATATTTCAAGTGACGAACATAATACTTCTTCTCACCTCGCAAAAACAAATTAATTAGTTAAGAACTCTAGAATCCAACTTTTTTTTAACTTTACATCACAAATAAGGGGCACTCGGGGAACTAGCCTATTCTTAATTTATAGGCTATGTAAGATTTTATCTCCGCTCTATAAAATTAACAATTATTAATATATTTTTATTTTTATTTTTATTTTTTAGTGAAATTGTAAATACCACTATGTTTTAAGAACACAATTATTTATATTATTAATATTAGGTGTTATTTAAATTTTTAATTTAACTGATGTCATATAACTAGATTAGATATTTTATCCTGTATTCTAATTGAAATTCAAATGTGTTTAAAATAACTTCAATAAAATTTACCATTTTTATAACATAAAAAATATATATATTGAGTTGTATTAATTGTTTTTGCGGTTGGGTGCTAACGTGGGAGATCAATTCATGTGAGGGTAATGATGTTGGTGCCTAATTGCATGTGAGGGTAATGATGTGGGACATAGAACAAAAATGTATAAGCATTTGAAACTAAGCGATTGTGGTTATGTGGTAATGAAATCCACTTAATGGCGAATCATTTGTAAGAATTTAATTCATATACAGATTGAACACGTACGTACGCGTGGGAAAATAGAGAAACAAACAAACATGATACAATTAAGCTTGTACGCGCTAAATTTATTGTACCTTACGTTATTTCTATATCTGTTAAACCTTACTTACCTTGTAAGAAAAAGAGCTAAATAAAATTGAGTTAATTCAACA
The DNA here is from genome assembly GCA_037974835.1 of Cicer judaicum. NCBI lineage: Eukaryota > Viridiplantae > Streptophyta > Magnoliopsida > Fabales > Fabaceae > Cicer > Cicer judaicum. The sequence continues at coordinate 3,986,609 of JBBPBS010001143.1, read as the reverse complement.
ATAAATTTGTTAATAGTTTATATTATTATTTTTTAAATTATTGTGGCTCAACATCTCAAATTTTCGATCACATTAATAATCCCCCTAATTAATTTGTATTTTTTTATGGAGCTCATTACATCACATTTTTTTCCCAATCTTTACAAGAGAGAGATGATAGAATAATTAAAGATAATAATTTGACGAAAAAATTGTAGTTTATACTAGAAAATGAAAAAAATGTCAAAACACAAACAAAAATATCAAAATAGTCTTGTATAAATGAGGGAGTGTTTTCTGTATAACCTCATACAAAAATTAAAACATGAATAATTTGAACAATATATGATATAACCTTACTTATCTAACATGGCATGATTGAATTGACACAATCAACAACTATAGAAATTTGTTATGGCACTTAGATGAGCCATGATGAGGAATTGTGTCCCCTTTGCAACCAATATCATGTCTTGTATGATCATAAGCTCTAACTGATCTGTCATTTTCAATGCTAGATCTTTGAATGTCATTTTGGCGCCTTGAAGCGCCAGAGGGCGGAACTCGGTGGCCTTTGGGAAGGACATGAAACACTCTGTTCACAAAGCTTGGATTTTTGTTGTTATTGTTGACATCATAGTTGTTGAGGTCCTTCTGGTTGAGGATTGTGAAAAGTGCAGCATATGCTATGAATATATTAGAGAGAAGAAACAATAGAAGAATGGATGTTAGGTTTTTAGCAGCCATTAAACAAATGCTTGTTTTTTTTAATTTGCTGGTTTTTGCTATGTTTGTTTTGTCATTATGGAAGGAGAGACATTGGTTTCGGTTTATATCGACACAGAAAAGTGTCGATCTTTGCAAAGAAATTAATACAAAAGACAACTTAATTAAATTTGAATCGAATACGTGGTGCGAAATTAGACTTCACATAAATATGACTCACTTTTTTCAAGAGTGATAACGAGGCATCAAAATGATATTGAAAAATAAACAGTTTAATTAAACATTTATAAGATAAATGCTAAGTATATGAACCAGTACTTATCGAAAGGCCTTGCCCAAAACCACATCTTTTTATTGTACAGTAATAATACAATTATAGAGTAATAGTTATTTGATGCATATCCAAATCTCTAGTAGGCATAATAGGTTACACCATATGTATCCAATTATACAAATATATATATATATATATAATATTGGAAAACAAGCAATACTATGGACTAAATGGAGCTTAATTAGCCTGTGTTTTGCATGCCAGCAGCTATACCCTTCATAGTCAAAATAAGGGTGTCTTCAAGACCAGGAGCATACTCACTTTTTGGATTAAGTTTTACAAGTTCTGCTGCTGGCTTGCTTGATTCCATATGATCCTTTGACAAATGAGGCCTCGTCTTCACATAGTCTGGATCGCGAATTTGCTTCAATGTGTAAGCTTGCAATACATTTAGGGTTGTGATATACGAGTCTCGAAGACGTAGTCTTTGCTTTAAGTAGGGGTCTCCTTCGAGAAGATCCTTGTGCCCAGCAACCTATCGATAAGTAGAGCTCATCAGAACAAACTTTATTTCGCTACACCACAAAACAGCCATAGAGGATCTATTTCCAAATAAATTTGATTGTTTCTTAAGAAAATTTTATTCACTTTTAGTCTGAACATTTAATAAAAATTGTGCGATTTTAGTTCTTCGTCAATATAGTATTAAGTACTACAAAATTTGCTTCTTCATATAAAAGATTTGTCTTGTTTTAATCAAAATATAGAAACATCATGTATTATTTCAACAAAGAAAAGTACAAGCATCCCAAATGGCAAGTTTCAAAGCAATTAGAGTTACCTTGAGGAGAAAGCTCTTGGTTTCTTCAAATTTAGCCCGTAAACGTTCACCAAATGGACGCAGTGCTTTTGAAACTAAGAGTTTGTCGTATAAGGCAGCAATCCCGGGGTCTCCTTTGGCGAAAACCATCTCAACCAAGTCAAGAGTGACCCTGAAGAAAGGCCATTGATTATACATATCTTGAAGCATTTGGAGATTCTTTGGATCTTTCTCAATTGCATGCTTGAATGCTTCTCCAAAGCCAAGCCATACTGGTAAATGAAACCTTGTTTGTGTCCAAGCAAAAATCCAAGGAATAGCGCGAAGAGATTCAATGCCTCCACTAGGCTTTCGCTTCGATGGACGGCTGCCAATGTTCATTCGTCCATATTCCAACTCGGGAGTCGCCTGCAATTAGCAAAAAAATTGCAATGTCATAAGTATTTTCATTAGTTCTGTGACTTCAAGTATAAGCATGTGATACTTACGCATCGAAAGTATTCAACAAAATGAGGTTCTTGGAAAACAATGGAGCGATATTCCTTGGTTGCAATGACAGCCATCTCATCCAAAAGGGCACGCCATTCAGGTTTAGGCGACACAGGAGGATGCATTCCATGCTCAAGTGTAGCAGCAGTGAAACGCTGAAGTGTTCTAAAGCACAGGTGCTCCTCTCCAAATGACTGTTCAATAACTTCACCTTGAACAGTTACCCGAAGTGAGCCATGAATAGTATCCGGGGGCTGAGACAATATAGCCAGATGAGTAGGACCTCCTCCTCTTCCAACTGTCCCTCCTCGGCCGTGGAACATTGTTAGCTTAACACCAAACTCCTTTGCTACATTTATGAGTTCCTCTTGAGCCTTGTATAGTGCCCAAGCTGCTGAAAGACGGCCTGCATCTTTTCCTGAGTCTGAGTATCCTATCATAACTTCTTGCTTACCATCAATGCGGTTTCTGTACCAATCTATGGAGAAAAGCCGCGCTACTGCAGCTGGAGCAGACTCAAGATCAGCAAGCTTTTCAAACAGTGGAACAACTCTTAAAGGCTGCTTCACATGACATTCGCGTTGTAAAAGCTCTACAGCAAGCACATCAGATGGAGATGTTGCCATTGAGATTATATAAGCGCCAAAGTTGTCCGAAGGAAGTTCTGAAATGACATGGAAGGTTTCTAAAACATCAGCAATTTCTTCTGTTTTAGGAAGGTCGTGGCCAAATAGAGGCCGCTTTCCACTAAGCTCGGATAAGAGCCATTCCTGCCTGCTTTCCTCTGACCATTCTCGGTATGATCCAATCTCCAAGTGTTTTGTAATTGCATCCATAACATCAGTGTGTCTGTCCGACTCTTGGCGAATATCGAGCCTTACAAGTGAAAGTCCAAATGTAGAAACTTGACGCAAGAAATCGAGTAGGCTTCCATCTGCTATTGGTCGGTCACCACATGCACAAAGTGATCTATAACAGAGTTCAAGAGGCTCCAGAAACTACAAGGAAAAAAGTGCAAGTTAGAGAGCTTCAAAATATATATCTGGTAATATCCAATGTTGTCAATCGCATATTGCAAAAAATAGCAGTCTTTTCAAATTCTACTATTCTACATTGCTATAGCGAGGATTGGGCTATTGTGAGGATAATACCTGCTCAACATTTGTGAAGGTTGTCTCTTCAGGGATGTCAGAGGTCCCATTAGCTAATAACTGGCGAGCACGTTCGCGTGTATTATACAGTTTGTCCCTCACGAATCCAAGAATGACACGATATGGCTCATTTGGAGGAATCTGTTTCCAAAACTCTGCAACATTTTAAAATTTGTTTCAGCAGTGCTGATCTGAGATTTTGTTAAGCATTTTAAATTATAATAATGATGTAAAAAGTGTGCAATTTGGAACAGAATAATGCATACCAATATAATGTTTTGCATCTCTCTTTGAGGATCTATGAAGCTCATGAGCTCTAACACGAAGATCGTCGTTGCAGCGCCACATAGACAGCTGCAAAAGCAGACAAAAGCAAGTATTTAAGAATCACAAACTTAATGCTTAATGAAAATTTATTATCATGACATTAGTCTTGCATATTTGATACCTCAAACATGAGATCCTCTATCTGAGAGAAGTACAAATTAGCAGCCATCATTCGAGCGAGCAAACAGACATCCCTTGTAACTTCAGGGGTTACCCTAGGATTACCTGTAATGCATCTTAGAATTGTAAACTCGTAAGAGTTTGAGCTTTAACTCTGACAGTTTTGCGAGTATGACTGTGCTTATGTGTTAATTTCTTTAAAAAAAATAAATGTACCGTCACGATCTCCTCCCATCCAAGAAGAGAATTGGATAACAGGAGCATTATATGGGATACGTTCATTTATTCCAATGTTCTTTAGAGCTGTGTCAACCCTACGCAAAAACTTCGGCACTCCTTTCCAAATTGTCTCGTGAAAGTAGCTCATTCCTGCTCTCATCTCATCTTGTGGTGTAGGAGGAGTCCTTCGAATTTCATCGGTGCGAAATGCAGCTTGAATCTGTGCATGAGCAAACTTCATTAGAGCTCTTTAGATTAAGTGTAAAAAATTTCTATAAAATTCTAACCACAAATCAATAACCTCATTATTTGAATGGAAAATAGGTGAATAATGACATCATATATTGAAATAAGAAACTAAGCCTGCACCTCTCTTTGTAAAGCCTCATCAAGTTCCTGCTTATCATCTGGTGTTATGTCTTTAGCATACAACTGCGTTAAGCAATTCCTTATCCTGCAAACGAAAACAATGATTATTAACAGAAAGACTAATCCTTAGTGCAGAAATTGCCACAATTCCATAAATAGTATGAATTATGACCTACAATTACAGGTCATCCATTGCTTTCCAGTTTCAAGTGCATCTAAATGCTACAACCAATGGACCACCATAACACCACTAAGTTATGACAGACAAATATTGACTAATGTAATGGACAAACCTTCCATGCTTTTGAAGCAAAGATCTCCTAATAGACTGAGTAGGATGAGCAGTTAAGACCAAATCTACAGTTTGATTTTTCAAAGCATCAAAGACTTCTTCAGGAGTCTTCTTCAGTTCAGTCACAAGCCTCTTCAAAGTCTCTTCAATATCTGACTCAGTAATAGCAGAATTTTCATCAGCAAAATCACCCTTCTTCAATAACTTGATCCTTCTCCTATATGCAATTTGAACTTCCTCAGCTAAGTTTGCCAAATTAAGCATGTGAGAAAATGATTTGGATATGACAATAGAATCTCCAGCATCAAGACCAGTCAACATATTCCCAAGTTCCTCCAACTTCTCAGGCTCATGATTCCCTTCATACTCGGCTGATAGCTCATAACAATCTTGAACCTATCAAGCATCAAATTATACCAAAACTCTTAGCCACAAGTTCATACATCAAAATATCATTAAAACATAGCAAACTTATTACATGAATTTTTTTTGTCTTAACCCTCTAATACCAAATAAGTGGTCCTGATAATCCAGAGTAATATTATTCTAGCACGAATATATTTACTTAAAGCAATATTATGCATTTCACCAAAAATAGAACCCTTAACACACAAAGGGTCAAAATAAGAAGAGACAGATAAAGAACACACATTCAAGTCCCATTTTTGAAAATAATATTATCAATTAATTTCATCCAACACCAAAAACAGTTTCTTTACAATAAAAATTGAAGTGGGGTTTCAGTAATATGTTAACATTGAGCTAAAAATATAATCTTTTTTCATAAGCATAAGAAAAGAAAAAAGCGGTAAACTGAAAGAAAGAAAAAAAATTACAGTTTGTCTGATATCTTGTCCATGCAAATCCTGAAGAATGTCAAGGAAACGATCCAACAACAAAGCATCATACTCCACAAGTTTGTCATCATCAGAAACTTTTCTTGGTGCCAATAATCTCAGCTGAGCATCAATTGAAGCCATCTTTTCAATGTTTCGAGTAGCCATCTTTTCTATATTCTCTGCCTTTTCTCACTCACTCAATTCATGCAAGATGAATAAGAAATAACAAAAATAGTATATATAAATAAATAAAACTTGTGTTATTCACTAGCTGAAACTAGAACAAGAAGAAGAATTCAATTATATTATTATGAAAATAAGAAAAAAGTTGAAAATTTTAGAGACAAAAATCTCGTGAATACCCAGATAAAAAATCTAGTTATTTTTGACAGACAGATGAAAAATCTAGTTGGTTCCGAAATTATAGGGACTAATTAATTTATCTGCACGGGAAAGTACAGAGAAAAAGTAACCAAACTTCAACAGCAACTGTATAACTAATTGTGTTTGGTCACGGAGCTAAAGACATTGTCATGTGAAGCAGAAAAGAAACATCTCTCACATTCATTTATAGATGGAGGAGTTTTTTTTTTTTTTTGATTTCTTTTTTCATTTCGAAAAGAAGAAAATAGAACGTTCTAGATGTGGAAAATAAATATGTGACTTAGCTAGTCAAGGAGGTATTTTCGTAAAATATATATTAGATTATACTTTTGTAAAAGAAAATATACTAGTTCATCCTTTTGATGTAAAATACATGATATATATTTTTTATTTGAAAAGGTTTAGTTGACCTATCTAATTTTATTTCGTGGTTATAAGCTAACTCAAAAATATATACCATGGTTATTAGGTTTTTTTAAAAGAAAATTTTATGGTTATAAAAATAGCTTGTATATCTAGCCTTGGTTAGTAAGCTTTATAAGATTTCATAGAATTATTTTATATCATATTTGTATTAATATGGCTTGTTTATTAAGACTATATATTTTATAATAGTACCTTTAATTTTTTTTCATCCCAAAATATTGATTATTTTAAGAAAACAAGTTACAATTACTGATAATATTTTTTGTACATTACAAAAACCACGAACATGCATTTAAATAAATTTAAAGGTAAAAAAGAATCTAAAGTTAACTAATTTTTTATTATTTGTATATAAATCTACATGTTCTTTACAAAGTGTTAAAAAATAAAAAATACTTTTAGTGCAAATTTTTTTAGTTAATTTAGGCAATTCTTTCCCTTTTATGATTAAGTTATTTTAGATTCTCCTTTGTTTGATTTATATGTTTTATTGGTTGACTTGTGGTTGAAGGTAAGTTTACTCGAGTTTGATTATTCGCATGAAGATGAATTATTATTTTTTATTTGATAATACTATATATGAATTATTTATACGAATGAAAAGAAAAAAAAAAGTATATTTACACACTTTAAAACAAAAAGCCAGTAGAAAAAAAATGAAATCTCAAATTTTAACTATAGCATATGCAAGAATATTGTCACTCTAAAATGATAGATTTTATATCTATATTTTTCTTGCAAAATTTACTTTTAAATAAATGTTTTCTTAGTTCGCCGATAACATTCATGAGCATGGTTTGTACAACATATTATAACGGATCCAAAGGCTTGGGAGAACTAATTTGAGTAGGATATATATAGTTAAAGAGATCTAAATAAAAACGATGTGATTGTCATAGAGGTTTAACCAAATATGATGTTAAAAGTTTAAAAGAGAATTTTGAATTTTGATGGTTAATTAGAATTCTGATAGGCAAATGACTACGTGGATGAAAGAGGATGAATGGATACAATTGCATGCTTATGGTTTAATGATTGTTGATATTGATATTGATATGTTGATTTGTGTGGACTGCATATCGTTAATTCTTATATATTCAAATTTAATGATACATCTTATCAATTTTATTTGTAGATGATAAAACTCATTAATATTGTCCTGTGTGAGTTAATTCTCTTCTAAGAAAAAAAAACTCATTAATTATAAAACAATAACACTTAATTTCACGAGACAGATACACAATAAAATATAGGTAACACTTTGATATTAGTAAAAGTGAGAAGGGCATTAATTGTTCTTTTTTGCCTCTACTCAAAAAGTGGTGCGAAGAAAAAGAGTTCCAAATCGATAGTATACATCCTCTTCAATATTTCAGATAGTGAAAAAGAAAAATAGGGGGCACACATCTAAACATGTACATCAAGCATATGGAGTTAGAGTGTTGATAGACTAAGTGTAATTCAACTATGTAAGGTTTAGGTTTGATCTCTTAAAAAATCAAATTTTAAAAAATGATATCATATTTTAATTTTATTTTATTTATTATAATGTATTTAAATATAACAAAAATTAATGTAAAATAATATAATTAAATTACTTAAACGTCAAAAAATATTTAATATAGAATAATAATAATAATAAATATTATTTATATTTATTTAGATAGGTTGATTTTATTGAATTAAAATATTTTTTATATAGTATGACCTTTTTTAATCATAAAGGTTTATAAAAAATTGTTTTATCTATTTGAAAAAAGTCTAATTAATATGACTTTAACCTATTGTATGTTAGACAATTACGGATAGTATAATGTCACATTTTTAATTATATAGGTTTATAAAAATTAATTTATTTATTTAAAAAAAAGTCTAATATGACTTTAACTTATTGTATTACATTCATATACATACATACATAGATAATGAGTAATATTATTTAAACATAAAATTTTACATAAAAACTGAAACAAATATAATACATATATAATAAATAAGATCACATTTTATATTTATATTTCAATGTACAATATTATTTTTGTATTCCAAAAACATTACTTATTGATAATTTGGTACAATCGAGTACATTGACTCATTGGATATCCAATAGTATCCATAATATGATGGGATGGAGCTTACTTTGTAACTCTTGGTATAGTTGCCTCTAAAATTTAAAGAAGTACTACTAATTTAAATTTTAAATAAAAATAAAAATTGATTAACAAAAGTTGATATATTTAATTTAAAATTAAAATAAATATATTAACTTTTTTTAGTTCATTTTTATTTATATTTGAAGTGAGATGAAATACCAATTTAAGAGAATATCTTATATACACAATGTCTCTGTTTAAGTGGGACAATACGACAGATTTAAATTAAATTAGCTTTATAGAGTTATTTATAAACCCTACTTATTATATTTATTGGAGGTGTTAAATTAAAGAGATTTAATATTTATTAGGTACTCTAATTAAAAATGTAAGATAAATTATATGTACGTAAGAGATTCATTAAATAAACGCGGCTCTATTAGAGATGATCTAAGTACGTGTAATAAGACATGCATCTAGTACATGTAATAAGACATGCATTATAGAACCATACCAATATCCAAATTAGATATATAGAACATTTTTGTTGTTGATTGAAAGTGTAAGTAATAAGTAAAAGTATTAAAGTTGTTATCCCATCCAAGTGTGGGAATGGGCCGGTATTTCCACTGTCTTATAATATAAATAAAAACAATTTTTTTTTTTTAAAAAGTGGATGAATGTGATTTAAATTTAAATCATATATACTTAGTTTTTTAATTAATTTTTATTTATATTATGAGATGGAAGAAGTATTATAATATCGTAATTATGATATGATATAGTTATTTCCATTCCTACTGGCTAATAAATTGTTTATTTTTTTAATCTTTAAATCAAACTTGCTCATTGAATTGCGTAAATTATATCATCAATGAACTATGATAAACACATTTTTTAATTTGTAATTTTCTTTACTCTTTTCCAACAATGAGTAAAAAAGAACATTTTCCAATAAAAATGAAGGAAGTAAACACTTTTGAAACGGAGAAGTAAACACGCTCATTGTTTATTTATAATCTTTGACTTCAATTCTTAGCATGATAACAATCATTTATATAAGTAATTTTAAAAATGATTATAATTAAAATTAAATATTTTTAATAATTAAAATAATCTTGAATGTTTTGCTAAAACAAAAATCAAATAAAAACTTTGTTACGTATAGAACAATTTTGTTTTCGACTGAACGTATAGAACATGGTAAACATCAATATCAATAATATGAAACAAAAAGTGGCTCTTGTTTGACTATCATCTTACTATTTTATGTGAACTACACGCAATGTGATTTTTATATCAAAGGGTCAGCATTCCTATGCCATATAAAACACAATAAACAAATGACTAGATTGTAGGGCAATAAAAACTTTTACTAGAAAACGTAATGTAGTTGTCAAATGAGAACGACCATGTACTTATTTCAAAATCGTACGAGTTGTATGAGTGAACAACATTTACTTAAGTAGCTTAAGTGGACGTGGGTATAGCTATTACACTTTATTTTGTTCTTTTTATTTTATAATTATTAATAATTAATCAAATTATTAGTTCCTTTAGAAACAACATACATAAATATTAATTGATAATATTTCAAGACATATATATAGATTTGGTATTTTTTCCTTTATAATTGAGTTGAAAGTTTAAATTATTGATATATTTATGGTATTATATAAATATATATGTGATGGTATTTTACATGGTATACACACTAGTATGAATTTTGACGAGAAGATGGGATACAAAGAGAAAAAATTAACGTTATCTTGGGACCAAAAGTATGTGTCACTGAGTTATTCGCCTTTAGAAAATTTCAAGGGTCAAATTTTTGTTAATGAGTTCGTCCCTTTTATTAGATACATATTCTATTCAATCCAACATGTTCACGACTTTTAAACATTCCAAGAGGCAAATATATACGATGAATGAAATATTAACATGTGCCGTTGCATTTGGTATCCCCAAGTGAATACAAACAAGATTCACTCATTCCGTTGCACATTGATATTTGGTATATATTGCAAACTAAGAAATAACTAGTTCAATTTCAATGGTTAATATTGTTGCGATTTATATTACGTCTCACGTTTGAATATGAATCTTTACAGTTGTACGTATTCATCACTTTACAAATCAATTTGTTAGATTTAAATTATAATTTTTATTTATATTTTATCTCTTTTTAAAACGTTTTTATGTAAAAAAATAATATTTTTAGTCTGTACAAAATTAAAATAGAGACTAAAACTAAATAATATTTTTTTAAGGACTAAATTAAAATATCGTCAACTTGATGGGATTAAAAAAATATTTCATTTAAAAAAATATTATTCTTATTTTATTATATTATAAAAAATAAAAATTGAAATCATCACCAATTGAAATCCTATACTATTAGGTTGCTTGTACAACTCAACACCCTGCTCAGCATACCATGAGGTGCTTTCCTTAGCTACAACAATTTTTTCAATTCTGAATTGTTTAGCTATGCTAAGTTTTTTTTTTTTACTAAAAGCTATGCTATGAAATATATTGTGAAACTCGATTGAAGAGGCTTACAAATATTATACTCCATCCTATAATAACAAATGAGATATATTAGTTCACATATATTAAAAAAAGAGAATACATTTACAAAATTATTGTTATTAAATATTAATGTGTTATTAATATCGTAAATGTATATTATAAGATATTATATTAAAGGTGATATAAATAGTATTAAAATGTACATTTAAAAAATGTATATTGAAAAAATAATTTATTTTAAAATAATTTTTTTACAAATAATTCAATTATTATAAAACAAAAGGAGTAAACTAATAAAACAAAAAAGTAAAATGTTGATATTAATGATATTTTTTTGATAGCAAAATGAAAAAACATATTTTCAATTTTGTACAAAAATTATAAAAACATTTTTTTTTTCTTTTCTTGACAAATATAAAGCACTTCATTTTCTTAGGAGATAAAATCATCTTAATTTTTTTAGGAGATATAAAACTTAATAAGAAAAAAATAAAAAATCATAAAAGCATTTTATTGATCCGACCGAAGACCTGAGGTGTATGAAATGAGCACTTTTCCATATGTAACGCAAGCAAGGAAAGTTCTTATCATCAGTGATCTGTTGACTAACGTTTATGATACGCATATTGAATTCACCAACAACAAAATGATACGCATATTATATTGATATATTCATATGAAGTTTTTGGTTTTTAATTATATCAATAAATTCTATGTGTCATGCATGCCACAAATAGAGCCGTAAATTGAGTTAGAAAATATATATACCATCGGATATGCCAATACGAGTCAGACTCCATAACAATCAAATCTATTTATCTTCCAATTATTTCTCGATTATGCGATTGTAACATGAATTAGCACTCAAACATGCTAACCTATATGAAAATTGTAAAAATGAAATTTGACAATATCGTTTAACACTAACTAAACATAGGTAAATGGTAATATAGAAATGATAGGAGGATAAAAAGGTAAATATAAATTAAAAGTAGTTTATTTTTTGCATTTCATTTATATTTTGTTCGCAATAATTTGCATATATGTGTATTTGGAGGACCGGAGTTCTATATTTTTCCACATGTGTACTATATATATTAAGCATAAAAGGTATAAGAAATTGCAACTTTGGTTGATGAGAACGAGGATTGGATCTATGATGAAGCTCAGCTCCAACAACATCATGTTAAACATTTCTTTAATTAGCACTCTCTACTCTTGTCTATGCCATTTAATGTGTGTCATTTCATATAAATATCACTTTTTCTAATATCAAGCTAATTAGTGATAAAGTTCTCAAGAGTCCGGTGACTTTTGAGGAGAAGAGTTCTTTGTTTAACATGAATAATTATAAATCTCTAGACCCAATTATTACCCACTTCTTTTTTTAAGAATCACTAGGAGTTGGTTGGGTTGTCTCTTTGTAGTTCATTGTAGACTGTTTTGGACATCCTAAAAGGTGGAATGTGAATTAAATATTTATTACTTTTTATTTTAAAGTGTCATTGTAATTTTGTCAACTTATCCGCATTTCAAAGTATACTAAATTCTATTATAAGCACATTTAGCCTATAAAAAATATCGAATTAATAGTAATTAATCAAATTTATTGAGAAAATTTGCAATTAATTAACCATGTAACCACATATTGCTAATAATAGAATTTACTCAATCAAAGCATTAAAGCTTTATTAATATGATGACAAGTGCCCCTGCTTTCTTTTGTTCCTTACTAATGAAGAGAAGAATCATCTTCCTTCCATCTAATTAACAAGAGCTCGATTAACTTTGAAAATAATATACTAACCAATAAGTTGTTCATTGTTTATACTTCTGTACGAATTTTGATCTTGGAAATAATATTCTTGGTATCTTCTTTGAACATATATTCCGATAGTAGACGATGATATATAAACTTATATATAAAAAAAATATGCGGATGCCTCCCTCTAGTTGTGAATGTAACTAACAGAAAACAACTCTAACTCATTAAAAATGATAATTAATTTTAATTAATTTTTCCATCGTTGTATAAAAATAATTAAACTTTCCAAATCGATCTGTTTTAAAACTTAAGTCATAAAAATAACACAAGATTATGAAAAATAAAATCAAAATTAATTATAATGTATTTTAAGATTCGTAGTATTAAATTTAGTTGACATTTATGTATCGAAATTTGAGCTCTATTTAAAAAAAAAATAGCATATAATAAAAGACTAGCAGATAACAGATGATATTGTCAACCATTTTTTAAAAATTTATCTCCTTTTAAGTGAAATATTATTAAAGTAGATAATTAAATAATTTATACGAACAATTAATTTGTTTATTAGTCGTTGATAACTTGATATGAATCACTTTAATTTCTACATGAAATTGTTCATTTTGAAGAGTGTAATTATTTTTATAATACTCCATAAACTCATCCAAATAAAAAATATTTGATTGAAGGTGAAACTTAAAACAAATTTGATTCAAAGGTCAAATAAAGTTGAAAAAACAGCACAAACAAAAAAACGTTGGACTGTAAAGAAAAACTACCACAAAAAACCAACAATAGTATTCTATTGAGTAAAAAAAAGATTGGTAACTTTTTCTTTACTCTTCTATATATGTTCTCAAAACCTCTAACTAATATGTTCGAATTGACTGATCTAAAAGTATTGAGAGTAAAAGAAAAAAACTCAAAGATTAGGCCAACCAACATACTAAGACACGTTTGTTGGCAAATCCAATACTTGATCTCTATTGGTCCAAGGCTAGGCCAACCAACATACTAAGACACGTTTGTTGGCAAATCCAATACTTGATCTCTATTGGTCCAAGGCCTTCCCTATTTACATAGACCAGAGTCAATTCGGGTTTAGAACCCTTGCTGGGCTTTTAGTATTTCATAGATGAAGCCCACCATTAAAGCATTACTCATAAGGAGAAAATATTTATCCCGTAGTCACTAATTATACTTTTACCTTACCTTGAACTTAAACTAGCATTTTTATAATCTGTTTTAAAAGAAAACCCCAAAAAAATAAAAATATTTTCTATCAAATTCAATTTGTTTCAAAAAGCTAAAATAATTTTATTCCCCCACATTTATGCTCTAAAAAACTCAATTGAAATTTGCATGATATTTTTGAAACAATATTTTATAACTGCAATATGACTCATCATGCAAACAAATTGAGTCACGTAAAAAATGTGTAAAGTAATAGGACTACTTTGTTTCAAAGGAGACTAAAGCATTAGAATCCAAATATTTAGAGTTCTATTTCGGCCCAAAGATAACTCATGAAGCTGGGCCTATAAGTGCATACACTACCCATGGGCCAAATTAGAAAATGAAGGTTTAAATAATTTAATAATTAAAGTTAGTTTTTACACATTAGATTTTTTAAAGAAGAAAAGAAAAACTTGCAATCAATAGATTTAGTTTAAATAATTAATGAGTTTCAGTCTAGACTAAAATAAAAAAGTTATTTATTTACAAACTTTAAATTACTAGGATTTAGTTTTTCTCTAAGAAAAAAAGTATATTTACAAATTAGTTATGGAATGTAACTGTTAGCTTACATCAGTAAAAACCTATATTCAAGCCATCACATCAACAAATCTGTCAATATTTATTTTACAAATAAGCTTTTGATGACACACAGTGCAAAAAGAAGAAAAAAGGTAGGGGCCAGGTGCAATGTTGGTATGTTATTAGGCATCTGAGTAAAAGACAGTGCCATGTCATTAAAACTTCTATTGGTCCAATCATACTTATAAAATATTCAAAAGGATTTATGTCTGTATTTGGAGGGTGGGGGGTCCTATATATTGCTGCTTTCACTCTCAACAGAAAGGGATAAATTATTCTCAGTGGCAAATAGCACAGTCTGTTTTACACTATGCTCTATTTAGGGGAAAGAAGAAAGAGATTAAGTAAATTGGAAACCACAATTTTACCATAACACTATTTTTTTCTGGTTACTGTGAAATTGAGTATTAAATTTGGATGATACTAATAAGTACTCTAGAATTATAAGTATTTGTTAAGAAAAATAAAATTAGAAGTTTTATTTTGAAAACAATAAATTTTGAGTTTTTAAAAAGTTGAAAAGACAACTTTCAAGACATTTTTAATTAAAAACTTCTATAGAATTTCTTTAAATTAAGTCTATAGTTCTTATTATTTGCTAAATGCTATGAGACAGGTTTCCCTAGTTTTAGGCTTTGATTGTACCATGTACAGAAGCATACTGCAAAAATAGTACTCCATGTTTAATCACTTCTGTACCCAACTAGTTCGAACAGAACAATAGAAAATAGTACTTGCTATTTTGCAAAAACTGTACTTCTATTTGTTTTTTTTTTTTTGTATTTTCAGTATCTCATGTTTTATCTATAAATAGTAAATATTATTATTTTGTGAGTTAATTTTGTGGATGTGTGAAGAGTCTAATTCAAATTTTAATATAATATTAGAATTTATTCAAAAATTTATTGGATCATTTGTTATTTGACGACTATTATTGAACTACTCGAGTTATGTATAAATGTCTAATTTTAAACGTGAGAAAGTGTATTAAGAGTTTTACATTAAATAAAATAAAGAATAACAATGTATATAGCTAGTGAATAACTTTCTTTCTACAAATCAAAAATATTTTTCTCATTTATCATGTTGCATTATATCTAGCTAGCTTGACCTAATTACAAAAACCTTGAGCTCCCATTTTATTTGTATCTATCATAAAAAAAAAGTATGTTTCTAATGATACATGACATAATTTCATATTTTATTATTATTATTATTATTATTATTATTTTCTTTAAATTATTGCAAGAGTATACTGAAGTAGCAATGTCGATTTATAAGGAATTGGGGTTTGAATTGTAAATGTTCATATTTAAAAATTTCTGAATAAACTTAAGGATTTAACTCAATAATGATCTTGGTTATAAGAAAACAGAAAACCAACAACGTTCTTGGTTTTTACTAGAAAACGAAGAACGTTATTGGTTAGCTTAAAATCAGAAATTCAGTTTACATTTCTAACTTAAATGATTAATCAGACTTAATAAATAAGAAGATAAGAGAAAGAATACCACACACGAATGTATCCTGGTTCACCCAACTTAGGTTACGTCTGGTTTTCACAACTGTGAGATTTTCCACTAAGTGTTCAAAATAAAGAACCTTCTTGGTTTTACAACATCTAGCTTAAATCAACCTTGATACATTACAAACATAAATTCTTTCCACCCAGAAAGAGATTAATCAGATCGCATATCAACCATGATAGGATTTCTTACAATCTATCCAAACTATACTAAACTCTTATAGTTCGAGTTTTACAATAATGATGAGATTGTTTTGATAGAATATGAGATGTCCCAACTCTTGTTTGATATTCGATTCTTTACAAAGAATTCAGTATAATAATAACATAGTATTGAAATATAAGTAGAACTGATTCTTTCTTGAGAAAGTGAGAATTTCAAGTATGTGAATGATTTTATGAGAGTTGTTAGCACTTGAATTTCTGCAATTTCCCTGAGCATGACCTTCCTTTTATAAGTGTTTTAAAGCAATTAATAATGGTCAAAAGAGTTCTTGGTAGTGCTCTGTCAGTTTTGACCAAAAACAATATATGTGAATAAATATATTTCAACCTTTGAACATTTTATGAAATCTGTTTGATTGGCCGTATTTCTCCGTTCTTGATCATATTTCTCTTGTGTTTAATGATCCTTTATACTTCAAATATATTAGTCGATGTTATTGCTTTGATATGGAGTTTTGATTCTGTCAAAACAGCTTGGAGAATGATGATGAACTTTTGTAGAATGTTAATGAAATATTCTGGAGATTGATAATCAATCTAGAGTTCTAGTTTTTGAACTTTCTGGAGATTGATGATCAATCTAGAGGTTCAGTATTGATCATTTTGGATGTCTTCCTAATTAATCTAGATGTTTTGTACAATTCAAGATCGTTTAACTTTCTTGACAGTCAAGCTGGAGAAGGTTCGAACTTGTTTCAACTTGCTTGATTAATGACCTTTTCTCTTTGTTGTTTGAATGACTTATTTGATTAGAATGGATCCTACATGATCATTGTCAAGTATCGATAACATAAATGTAAATTCCAGAGGCAAAATCTTATTTGAACTAGTGGAAATTAATTGATCTTGATGTTGTGATGATCAGTCTTGATCCTGGAGAACATTCTTCGTTTTCACAGATTTTGTCCAAAATGTTCTTCTTTCTTATTTGTTCAATTTTTTTAATCTAATTTCTTCGCTTTGCTTGAGTCCTATCTTTGAATTAATCCACTAAAAAACACAAGTTAAATTAACATAACATTTTAGAATCATAATTAACATTCTTAATTAACCTTTATTTATTTTTATCACAACTTAAATTGAGAGTTTGTCTTTAACATATACATTCTTTTAACTACTATGAATCAAATATAAGTGAAAAATATCATATTTAGTGGTCCAGAATATAAATAAATAAAACTAATTTTATATTATTTAATAATGATATAATGATCAAAATACCATTTAATGAAACGAGTTCTATATAAAATTAAATAAAAATAAAAGGTAATTTGAAAATATAACTATTTATTTGACTACATTAAAAAATTAAATATGTTTAGCCAGTATTTTTTAATGTGTATAGTTGGTTTATTTTGGTTATAATCGAGATCAAATGAAGTATTAATGAATGAATGACCCAAATAAATTTTATCTCTATATTATTTATATTTTACCTTAAAACAATTTTTAGTATAATTGTTTTTTCACTAATGTATCATTATTGACATAATCACAAGCGACACCTTAGACGTGACTATAATCACATATATGCAGTTAATGACGAAAAGAGAGGTGGAGGGACAATTATATAACATATAGGGACATATATAATTGACAAAAGTGTATACCGACAAAGGTGCACCTTCTTTGAGCTAGCTAGTATTGTAAGCAACCAAATTCAATAAGAGCACAAAGTGGGAACTAGTGCATGCATCTAAAAAACGGTGAATGATTTACCAAAGAGCAAGAAGCAAAGAGAGAAGTCAATTGAATTTCTTACATGAATAAAAAGAAGCACACATCCACCAAAAGCAATGACATTGTTATTCAAATTAGTATGTTAAAGTTTGTTTTTGTATTGACATTGTCATTCAAATTAGTATGTTAAAGTTTGTTTTTGTATATGATAGTGAGTAATACGTTCGGTAACTAATTACAAAGGTTTTTGTTCGGAAGAAATTAGACCACAATAAATAAATTAGCTGGTAGTAATTATTAGTTAAAAACGAAGAAGTTAAATAGATTATATATAGTGTTTTTAATTAAATTAATAGTTAAATTAACTGATAAATATAAAATGTCATAAAGGTGTTTATTTATTTACTTAATATTTTAACTTTTTTTTCACTTAAGTTACCGATGACAAGTAGGAGAGAAAAAATAATTTAATATAAATTTAAAGACTATTTGAAGTAATATTTGAAAAGATACTGTAAGTTAGTGAAAAAAAATTTCTCTTGTTTTCTCATGTTTTCTTATTTGTTTTCAATTCAACTCTTAAATATCTTTCTTTTATTTTATATATTAATTATAGTGGTTCAGATTTTACTATTCTCTCATGATGGAAAAAATTCATTGGGCATATTGCAGAAGAGCTCATAACCTTCTATCGTGGAAAACACATAATTAAACACTCTAAAACTATTCTCCATGTCACACCTCATTCTAAAACTATCAACTACGTTGTTGGCCTCACAAAATGCAATAAGTTGTGCATTATCCAACTATTCATTCTTAAATTTCAGTTAGAGTGAATCTACTCAATAGTGAGAGTGTGCACCTGCATACACTAATACTTTAAATATTTAACATGTTATTCTATTTATTTTATTTTCACTGTCTTTAAGTATTTAATTTTGTGCAATTTAGCGTGATACACCTATTTCTCTCACTTAATCCCTAAAATATAAAAATATCAATTTGATGATAACAAATTTAATCTCCAAAATAGTCATATATAAGACTAAACATCCTATAAATTACCCTAAAAATGATTACTAAGAGTGCTAGACACTCAACAAATAGAACAAAAGGGTAAAATCAAGCTAAAAGGTCATGCAAAAGACAACAATTCTTAAATTGATAAAATAGGCAAAATAAAATACGAATTAAAATAAAAATTATATTTGAGTTGACTCAAATTTTATAAAATCATTTTTCACGTTGGTTTCACGAAAAATATTTGTCAAATAATACTATTTTAGTTGACGCAAAATATCAATGATTTGATTAACTATAAAATAGTAAGGATGACTAGTTCTGTACATATCTAGAAGTAATCTTCATAACGAATTTTGAATTAGACTTAATGTCAATAATTTAGAAACCTCATCCTAAAGACAACTTGATGCCCTAAAAGATAACACATAACTCTTCCGTAGTGATATTACAAGCACCAAGAGAAAGCAAATTAAACACCAAAATACTAGTGGTCACAAACCACTCCTCCACAAGCTAGCTTTTCCAAATTAGTCATTGCACCATCTCCATTTAATTTTAAATGACTAGAAGTAGGAATGAATCATCACTTAATAAGTTTGATTATGTTGATACTTGAGACAACATGATAAGAGTATGAAAAACAATGGATTGAAGATAGTAAATTCTTTGATGAACAATGCTAAGGGTATCCACCCTCATATATTATAATTCCTATAAAACTTCTCCTTTGGGTCCATCTACATGCGATTGAAGGTCACTATAAAAATAATAGGTCAATCGATATCTTCCAATAGATAGTAATTTGATATGTTTTTCAACAACCAAATGTTCAAGTCATGGATCTAAATATTCTAACGAATTTGATTTCTACCAAGACTACATCACACCTCCATACTTCTCGAGTTGTCCTTAAAAATATGAAATAAAAACTCTTTATCAATATGACAAATACTGAATTGAATCGTCATGCTATGACCACAATTATACAAGTAAATATAATAGATGGACTTTATAAAACATTGATGTATTACAATATTTAAGATAAAATTCTTAAAAAATAAAAAAAATTATATAAATTAACCGATGATTACAATTTTAAAAATAAACTTGTTCTTTTACTTTTATAATAAATACTACTATCTTCGATCCTTCTTTTAATAGAAAATTGAATTATATATAATTTAATTAATAAGAGTTGGTGTATATAGTCTATAAATTTCTTAATTTAAATTTAACTTATAATTTAATTTTCTTATAAATAATAGGAGGGACCACCACTTACCAAAAATTAGAGTAATAATGGGCTTTGGGAACCCTAATTTCACGAGATTGGTCGGTTTGTGATATCCATCAAATTGACGTACGTTCTTTTCGTTAAACAAAAATTCGATGTGCACCTTCGTTTCCTTCTTTCTCAAATCACGCAATAAATAATTCAATCTGCTTTTATTTACAACCAAA
Source organism: Cicer judaicum (assembly GCA_037974835.1). Lineage (NCBI taxonomy): Eukaryota > Viridiplantae > Streptophyta > Magnoliopsida > Fabales > Fabaceae > Cicer > Cicer judaicum. Next base: position 3,966,072 of record JBBPBS010001143.1, on the reverse strand, counting down.
TAATTGATAAGTTGATTTGTATATCAGTGCCAAAATTAGAGCACATATTATTCCTAATTTTTTCTCCTACTTGCTTTCAAAAATCGGATTCCTCAAATATTTTCTCCGGGCATATGGTTGATAAAAATAAATTTATTTGATTTAAATTTTATATTAAATACATTTAATTTTTTATGATTTATATATTGTTAATATAAATTTTTTATTAATAATTATTATTAAAATCAAAAAATTATTTACATGTATTGTTTGTGTATTTTTTATATCCAATATTATGCCCTCTTATGTCATCAGCGGCGGATCTTAAACTAAAATATAGAGTAACTGAAAGTTTAACAAATAAATAAAAATTATAATATTATATTATATATAAAAATTTTAAATTGTAAATTTATAAAAAATATATTGGAGATAAGTAATAGATCAAATTTTAATTTATATTTTTAATAATTTTTTAAAAAAAGTTGAAATTTAGGTTGAAATTTTTATTTTATAATTATAGTAATTGTTTTTGTAATTTATTTTATAAACTATTCCCTCTAATTTTTTCATAATAGATATCTAAATTATAGTTTGGTCTACAAAAATTTATGTATTTGGTAAAGTGTCGTTTTAAAAGATTTTGGAGATGTTGTTCTAATCAGCCTAATTAAAAAAATTAGTAAAATAAATTTTAGTTCATATAAACATCAATCTATGTTATGCAATCTAAACATATTCAACTCATATTCTACTCATAAAATACACCAAAAATAGATCTCAAAATTATAACAACATATACCACAATATTTATATTAATTAGCATATTCATCAACAATTAATATATATTAAACCATAATTAGTTTATAGACTTATATAATTTGATTTTAACAACTTTGTTACAATTAATAATTATTCGTTTTTCAATTTTTTTAACATAAATATTTTTGTTTTTATAAAATTTAACTACTTTCATACATTTAATCAAATTTTTATATGTAAAAATTTTCTCAAAATTACATGTCAGATCACAATTCTACATTTGACATTGAGTGTATCATTCTATTCTAATGTCCCCACAAATATGTAGAAGATAAAGAGGAATATATCATAGAATTAAAAGAATAATTTTATATTTTGAAAACATAAACTACAAATATAAAATTTTGAGTCAACTAATTTTGTACATAAAATTAGATCCTAATTTGATTTATAAAATATATTAAATTAATTAATTTTTATTAAGAAAATTATAAATCAAATATCTCTTTATTTAAGTACAAAACTATTAGAAACTTTAGAATGATTAAATAAAATATATCATCTCTCATCTAAATAGAGTAAAAGTAATATGATTTTTTAAGAGATTATTGAAAACTTTGGAAGTAATATGTCACTCTATCCGACGTAAAAACTCGCCACTACTCCTGATTCCAAAGAACCTCCAACAATTATCATATTTCTTGTGTCTAAAACCCAAATGTTTCACTTTATTTACTTCTTTCAAATACATATACATGTAATCCTTAGACCTCATAATTCTCTCACTTAAATTTTCATCCCAAATCAGGATTCAGAACTCATTTTGATATATACTTTAGTGAAAGCCTACTTAAATATATATATATATATATTAAAAAAATATGGGTGTGTGTTTTTCAAATAATCTATATACCTAATGCAAAACAAAATTGTCAAATAATATTAAGAGTTCAAATATTACTATCTCTAAGCACATCTTTGTCTGCATTGCCATGTGTTTATTTTTACGGGTGTATGTAAAATTCTCAAATAATACATGTTACACATGCACTATATTAGTTTGGGTAGTAGAAAAAAATGTGAGAGAAAAAATTTAAGAGATTTTTTAACTTATTTAATTATTTATCTTTTATAAGTAATGTATTTTAATTTTTTTAATTATAATTTTTTTAAACAACTGTATAATTATTAAACTATTGAAATTAAATATTGATTCAATTGGAAGGTCAAATGTGCAATTTTAATATGGATAATGAAAATATAGTAAACTTAAATAAATGTTTTTCGTTTCAAAAAGTTTACCTATGTTTACCTATGTTTCAAAGTGTAAGTTTATTATTGAATTAAATAAATACCTTTTTGAAAATAATATTATCCTTAATATATATTAACAATTGTTAGAAGAAATTCAAATGATCGGATATTATTATAATTTTTATCGTAATTGTGGCTATGAATAATAAAATACAGCACTTATAAAAGATAAAAGATTAAAATAAATAAAAATAAAAATCAAAAATCAAAACGACTATTAGATAAAAGATAAATGACTAAAATTATATTTAAATAAAAAAATTATTTAATTTTTTTTTCTTATAATAAAAAGTTTAGATTGAGCTAGCTGAATTCCAAAATTCATGACCAAACATCAAGTAAAATTGTTATATATTCAATTATTTAGGGCGTACCATCCAACCAATAAGCTCTACTCTATAAAAATTCTTCAAAGGATCAACAAATCATCAATAGAAAAGGCAAGAAGGAGTAGCCTTCAATCTACCCAAAAAAAAACACTACCAAAACTAATAATTTTAAATACAATTTACTATGAACTAAATAAGACACACCTAATTTATACAACAATTACTCAATCCTGAAATAGACTAAAAATCTCCAGATCAATGTCAAAGAGACAACTTTTATTGAGCTAATACTTTTAAATAAAAATAAATAAAAGACATTTTGGTGTTATAGATGCATCCACACAGCCCCCCTCTCCCCCGGCCCCCCAACCAAATAAAAATTCTCAAAGCTCTTTTGATATGTTAATTTGCATACAAATATGTACTTAAATAATTCAACACATTCATATAAAAGGTATGCATGATGTACATAATTGAAACGTGGTTGTTAGAATCTAGACCTAGCTAGCTATTGGATTATTGATTTGGTTAGACCAATAATAGTAAATATAGGCTTCACAATTAATAAGGTGATAAGTAATTCATGTGTCTGCTGACAAATATGGCAAACAATAATTGTGCGATTAATGGGAAAAGAATAGTTAAATGATATGATAATATCACTACCTAAAAAATAAAATAAAAAATTAAGGAGTGTGCTATGCTATCTATACCAAGACAAAACTTACCTAGCTAGAAGTGATGTAAGTGCTCTTATTCAGTAAAAATATTTATAATTGTCACAATAATATCGACGCAACACCTGAAGAAGTTTAAGGTCCTCTTTTTGTAAATTTTAAAAACTTAAATTTTTAATTTCAACTTTTTGTGGTTTTCAATTTTGAGAATTATTTTCGATATTATAATTTTCCATTTAAAAGATACTAACAACAACCATCATTCTCGAAAATAATAATAATAATCATAGTAGTAATATTCTTACAATTATATAAAACTTAATTAATAAATAGTAATAATAAATTTTAAATATATATTTTTCATTTCCTGCAAATATGAAGTGTTTTGAATTTAGTTTCCGTAAAAAAAAAAAAAAATTAGACGTCAACCTACAATTTTGATACTTTTTGGTTGCTTTACACCTTACACTATTACAAAAATGTTGATGGTGATAGATATTTTTCCTATCATATAGGGCTAAGTATAGCATCAAATTTTTCAGCACTTCTCCGTGAGATTGTCTGCAAAAATAAATTTGATCTCAAAGTATTTTACATTCCCATTTTCATCATAATTTTTTAGTGGCAAACAACATTTAAATCACCTATGTAATATGTAGTTATCTACTATATATAAGTATTCTCCTATAAATACAAAAGATGAAGAAAAAGCAACCATGATGGCCCATAGAATGTCAACTCATTAACCTAATGACATCATCTCTCCATCTATGCCTCCACTTCACTCCACACTCTCGTCTATTCATTTCACCATTCACCTCCCTTTTATTTATTTTTCTTCTAACTTTATCTACAAAAAGCCAAGCATCTCAATCTTCATTTTTCACCATACACCAAAACATGTCTTCAAGTGGGAAGGAAATAGTAGAAGGAGGATCAACCTCACCAATCACACTTAGCCGCTATGAGTCTCAAAAGAGAAGGGATTGGAACACTTTTGGACAATACTTAAACAACCAAAGACCTCCAATTCCACTTTCTCATTGCAATTGCAACCATGTGTTGGAATTTCTTAGGTATTTAGACCAATTTGGAAAAACAAAAGTTCATTTACAAGGTTGCATGTTTTTTGGACAGCCAGAACCACCAGCACCTTGTACATGTCCCCTTAGACAAGCTTGGGGAAGCCTTGATGCCCTTATAGGGAGGTTAAGGGCTGCTTATGAAGAAAATGGTGGATCTCAAGAGACTAATCCTTTTGCAAGTGGTGCTATTCGTGTTTACCTTAGAGAGGTTAGGGAGTGTCAAGCTAAGGCTAGAGGTATCCCTTACAAGAAGAAAAAGAAGAGCACAAGCAAGGGAAATGATGAATCAACCTCCTCCACCATGCACTTCTCTTAAACTTCCATTCCATCAACTCTTTAATTTGGGTGCTTTCCAAATAATGGTAAAATCAATTATTTAATTATCTCTTTATCACTCATATATATATATGCTTACTATAAGAAGAAATTAACTCAAATGTGATGTTAGCTATGATCCAGTAGTACTATTTGCTTACATCACAACCTACAAAACTTATTATTATTTATATTTATGGAGGTTTCTAATTATTATTTAAATTAATTTTAAATTTAAATTTCATTTAAAATAATTAAATATAAAAAATATATGACATTAAATTATTAGATGTTAGGTACTATACTCAACAAAGTTTTCAGGTAACAGAGTATTCACCAACAAATTAAATGTGTTAGATTAGAAAGATTGTGTTGCTTAATTAGTTGTGCATATACTTAGAGAAATGCGTTGAATCGGAATCAAATTGTGTTTGGTTTGTTGGTTGTCCGGTCCTTTTGACACTTTTGGTTGATTCTTGCAACGATTTCCTTTTTTGTTTTGGATTGGTCCTGGTTGTAGGCCTTTTCTCTCTTTTTTTAGTACTCCTTATACTATTTTTCTTGATTAGTTTTAATATGTTTTTCTATTAAAAAATTATACACTATCCATAATAGACATAGGACTAACTATGCAACAAAATCACTATTTTGAGTTACTTTATATTTGTTATTTGCATGTTAGCTTTCCCCTAATTTTGCCTTTTAAGATTTTGAAGATTGTGTCCCATATGATTGTTCCTGAGATGACATATGCTCTTACTTAAATTACAAAACATCAAATAAACAAATGATAGAAAACATTTGATTAAATAAGGTTTGAGTAAATTGTAGATAATACATGCTATTTCATTTTGCCTTTATTTTTAGTTTTAAGAGAAATTGTATTCTAGTAATTTGAAATTTAACTGAGTAGTAACTAAAATTTGATTAATAATTATTATGAATTTAAACTCAAATTCTCTGAATCGACCTATTATGTTTATCCATTAAGGTAATACATGCTAGCTCTATTTGAAAATTTAATACTAAAAGTGCATGATTGAATGAAATATCTCTTTGGAGTAAATGTTGGACAAATTAACCTAATGCTGCAAATCATGAAATACTTAATATTTTATTAGCCTTACTCATAACACTTCCCACCATCCTCACCTCTATTATGCCCCCACTATATATATATATATATAGAGAGAGAAGATTATTTATTAAAATAATAATATATAGAAGATCCATGCAAAGGGGTGCTTGGATGTAACACTTTGTTTTCTACTAAGATAACATATATATATATATATATATATATATATATATATATATATATATATATATATATATATATATATAATTTTCATACAGAATGAAACTGTGTATTGTTGATGTTATATCAAAAATGAAAGGAATATAATATATTCAGTTTGCACGGCAAACATATATACATACATAATTATTGTACGTCTGCACAGTTAAGTTATATTGTGTCGGTTGGAAGCTGTGTGGCAACTGTCAAGTTAATTAGGGTTTTGTTGTTTAGAATGATTAATTTGGTGTAGATGCTTAGGATCAGAGAATTAATGTACATTAAGCTCAATAATTGAAGTTGAGTGGGGGTGAAACTTTACATTACATTTCATCCCATCCCATTGTGTTTCTCCAACTTATTGATATGACAAACCAGCTGATTTAATGAGTTCTTTGCTACTATATATACACACTACCAATTATACTTTCTATTTTATTTTAAGAGCACATCAAATATGTGCAGCGGTTCAATACTGTGAGTTATATCATTTGTACTTGAATTCAGGTCAAATAGTTTAAATTAAAATAAAATTAAACCATTCAATCTCATATATATCTCCTTTGCAGGATGTTCCTTCTTTACAAGACGCACTCTAATGGAGGTTTGGCTTTCTATATTTGACCGATTAAGTGTTGGCATGCTAGCTAGCTACTCTTTAATGTTTCTATTATGTTTAGCAAGTTGTAACCTCTTGGTCATAAACTCATTGTGTAACCGTCAATTATGTATGCCTTAGCTTGGTCTATGTTGCATTAATTCAAACATAAGTCACCTATGTAGTTGCTTCTTGCATATTTTTGGGATTGGTCCGTGTAAGTTTTTCTTTTACCAGATTCCATTTAAGTGTTAATTGGGATCGTAACTTCAAAAATATTGTCAACATATTTAGTTTTTGCTTCTTCTCATCCATGTATATATATTAATTATGGCAGCCGGTGGGGTCTTGCTCATTGGTGGATTCAAGTCGATACTGTAACACCTAGATTACACCAATGATCATTAAAAATACTTCATTGATGTCCTAATAAAATCCCACAGAATAATAGCCACCGCAAACATCAAAATTGTTTCTTCATCTTGGGTCACACCTTGGATCCTTTAGATTATTGGAGACAGAAATATGAATTTATTTACACATTTGAGTTATAAATTTTATAAATAGAAATGTGTCAAAAAATTATTTGATGCAGTTTTTTTTAGGAGAGATGAATGTTTTTTTTAAATTGAATAGAGTGTTATTTAAAATGACATAAAGAAAAAAAGTAAATACAATTTTTCCATATATAAATCATCGGATTTTTAAAGACATGGTTGATATATATATATGAACGGCACTGGAGATTGCCATTTCCTCTTCACATGGAGAAGATTCTTAGTCGGATGTAAAATGAATGATTTCATCTATGTTTATAGGTGAATAAATATCGCGATAGTTTTAGAGACAATCCACATTTTGCCTTGTATAAAATATTATTGGGAAGTTAATTTTGGTTCCAAGTTCCAACAAAATAATTTCGCTAAATATATTTCTTTTAAAGTAAACAATTAAATCTTGAATGTAGTAACTGTTAGTGCAGAACTGTCGTTCACTAACTTTGCACAATGCTATAGCAGCTCCCTCCTCAGAAAGAAAATAAAAAATGAATAATACTTTCACACTTTCTACTTTATCGAAATTGAATCAATACAAGTCTCACTAAGTGACTTCGAATAACAAACTATAAAACTGAATTACAACTAACGCCCCCTTAATTCAATTATTTCAACTTTTATCTCAATTTTCTAAACTTTTTAGCCTTTAAAGGCTTACTGAATATGTCTACAATTTTCTCATCAGTGTTGTGCATTGTTCTAGCTCCAATTTCCTTTTGCTCACATGGCCACTTAAGAAGTAAAATTTTGCTCCTACCCTGAGCCCCTAGATTCTTGACTAGATTGATACGTGTTTTGTCATCAATTATCAGCTTCATAAAATTAGAACCCATCAAAATCAACTTTTTAAGTAATGCTTTTGGCCAAGCTGCCTGACATGGTCCAAATGATGTGGTAACATACTCAAGCACTCAATTTAAAAAGTAACTTTTTAAATCAGTTCAGGCATTCAGTTAAAAAGTTATATTTTGAAAACATCAATTTGTTTTTGCCCGTCGTGCATGCAGAAACAAAAAAAAGTTTAATATTGCAACCAAAACCAGAATTGCACATTCATAAATATATAGTTTATCAATATCAAACACATGCTTTATATGCAAAATTGCACCATAAATCCTTTAGCTTAATATAAAGTTTCAAACAAATAATTTATATATTTATAAAAATTAAAAAGGTCTTATCATCTTTCCAAATGATAACATTGAACTTTTAGTGATTTTCCATTCAAAACCATACAATTAATAATATAATTAAGTTAAAGGAACAAAATCAATCGGTCAATATATTACACTAATATAAACTTATACTAAATAAACAACAATCATAATTACAATCCATTATCAAGCATTTTCAATTGTTTGAATATACTCAAGAATCAACCTTGCACAGCATCGTCTCACTTTTTTAAGTTCATCGTCATGAAATGACTTCAAATTTCCAAATATCTGCATGGATTTAAAATAACATAAAATTAGCACACCAACATTCAAATAAAAAATTAATTAATTAATATAACGTGTTAAAAAATTCTATTACCTGCAACCATGAATCAACAATACCGGCAGATACAATATTTAGCATATGTATCATGATATAGTAGCCAGACTCATAAGTCTCTGATTGTCTTTGGCACTAAAATTGTATATCAAATGATATTTAGTGAGTAAATATTATATATGTAGTAACTTTATAAATTAAAAAATAAAATTCTACATGTTTTAAACAACTTACATCAGGGACAAACCATATTGGCTTCTTTCTAATACCTTGCAACTTATTACATTCACCCAAAGCTCTACAGAAATAAAATATTTATTAAACAAATAGTTATATATTTGTCTTATAAAACATATCACAAAGTTCATGATAAAAAAATTAAACGCTTACGAATCAACAATATGAATCATATCTTTTTCTGGTTTTCTTCCTAACGAACAGAGGAATACTACAATATTCTTCCTGGGACAAATAATGAGCAATTGCCAATGACAACTACATTGGAGAACAAATTGTTAGATTAGTGTTGATACAATTGTGTCTATTATAAGTGATAAATTACAATGAACATGTACTTACTTGTTGTGATAAGGTGCTAGATAGCACTCTTTTTTATCCTCAAATAACTTTTTCAGTAAGTATGTTTGAGCATTAGTTGGATCAAGTTGACTATTTATGAAATATGGATCAATGAATTCATACAGGTCATTCTTGTCCACATCAATACAAAAGCGATGTAGATACCTAAGATATTTAAATAAATATTACTTACAAATGAAAATTAAGAAGTTAATTAAATTTACAAATACAAAATACTTACGTCAACCACAATTGTAGAATAGTTATGCATAACTCTTGTTTACCCATACACAACTCTATAATATCTCTTTGTGAGAGCCAAAAAATATCGGTCTCGTCGTGTTCCAAATCAAGCTTTATAGATCCTGACATATTCATCGCTTTTAAAACCAATTGTTGAACGGAATCTAATTGAGGTTCTGACCTTTTGGGTGAAAGGTCATCTTTCTTAGATCCATCAACATCCTAAACAATAAAGATAAAACATTAGTCAACATATTTTAAGAGTTTTTAAGTGTAAACAGAAAAAGACATGTGAAAGGAATACCTTTTCAGAAATAATCCGGATAAATCTTTTTGGCCATTGAATGAAATTGTTGGGGGCCTGCCCAACAGTTTTTACCTCATCGGTGGGCATGGGTACTTGAACATTTACATCTAAAACCTCATCAACCACCACCTTCACCGTATCATTATCAAGGATTTGATTATGTATGGTGGGCCCTATCTTGTATACATTACCATAGGCAACTACATGAAGAAAATTATCAACATACAGTTCACACCGTTCTGGGATATCATCCTCCTCTAATATAGGTGTCACAACAGAACAACTACCCTTTGTGCTCGTATGTACAGTAGCATTAGGAGAACAAGCGGAAACTTTTGGGTATAGCTTAGAGAAACCCATAGTTGTCAGGTCTTGCATCAATTGCTCTTTAATCTGTTGAGTGAGCTCAACTTTCATGGTCTTTATTTGTTCGTTACTAAGAACAGGTGTGGTGGAGTTATGTGAATGTGGTCCAAAGTATTGTCGAATGCCCACACCTTGACCAACACCACGAACACGACCAGGGTGCTCAGGTTGTCCAATGGCTTCCGTCAAGATATCTTTACGCCCTTGTGGAACAAAGGTTCCTTGAGTTGTTTGTTCAACCAAAGAATCCTACAACATATAAATTAAAAATAATTTTAGACTATTGTAAATCAAGTGTATAATTGCAAAAGTAGAGGAACATATTTACTAACAATTTTCTCAGCAATTTTGCGTGTATCCTCTGATGTGTAATCACCTGACGGCCTTTGTCGGGCTCTCTTCCACATTTCATGGCGTGATAGTGGAGATGGAGGTGCAGCAACTAAATCTACCGATGATTCTTTGCTTTGTTTTAATTTCTCTTGCATCATCCTCTTCTTAAGCAACTCATATCCCCCACGAGACAATCTATGGGGGCATTTATTATAAACCTGAACCATTTGCGCCTTTTTTCTTTTATCCTATTATAAATAATAGGCCAATTAAATTAGTACTAAAACTACATTTTGTTGACCAACTAACATCCTACTAACCAGAAAGGAAGGGTCTTGTCGCTTCTGAATAAATGCTTGCCATGTTTCCTCATCAAGAAAATCATAGACCTCAAGAGGAGATTTATTACAAAGATCTCCATGTATATATCTACTAGTCAGACAAGTCTTAAATGCTCTCCAACGCTCACCAGCATACGAAATCCATTTCTTTTTAAAGAATTCAGAATTAGGAATATCCCATATTTTCTACATTATGCAACAACATGGAGGAGTTAGTGTATGACAATAATATAGCTAAATACAATAGTTGCAAACATAATTACAATTACCAAGATAGTTGCCCAAATCTGATTCTTCACGTTCTCATCTACAGAATCCCATTCATCTATCAAAATACTTACTTCGCTTCGACCTAGGAAAGCCACGTGACTCTTGAACTTTGTCTTGTTTTCCCCTGACGGCATTCCAGTCGATTGATCAAATTCGACAGATATCCTCTGTCCAGCAATACAGTTGAGTGCTAAGAACTCTTTCAACAATGTGGCACGTCTAACGTTTTTTTTGGTAGATTGAGCATCCAACTCGCCATGTGAAGAAACTGCTGGATCATTCATGTGTCTGATTAAATAAAAACAAAGTTAGTCACTAGCTTCTCTAAATAATGACTAAATAACATAAGACAATAAGATATAACTATCATATATGGATAAAAACTACAATAAACAATCAAAGTAATAACTATTGATAAAGTAAAAATTATTCAGATAAAACTATCATATATAGATAAAAACTACTGTAAGCAATCAAAGTAAAAATAATTGAGACAAATCTATCACATATGGATAGAAACTATTATAAGCAATCAAAGTAGGCTGGAACAAGACCGAAAGAATAAGACCCGCCTAAAGTATAAAGGTAGAATAAAGAAGAGTCAAAGTATATAAGATTCATTAGAGTAGACTCAATTAGATAAGAGGGGGGAAATAATGGAAACGAGGCATAAAGGAAATAATATTTTTGAGAGAACTGAGGAAGCTAGGAGAAGTAAAAACTTTTGGGAAGTATTTCTTTCCTTTTTACTTTTGAGTTTGATCATTCAATAGAGCAGTTCATTTTGTTTCCTTGTTTTTCATCAACTTAGCTAATAGTTATTCTTTGAACTGAGTTCTTAACATAAGCTAACCATATTCCATATCTTGAATCACACTTTTTTGGAAACATATCTTAAACCCCTAATAGAAACATGATCAGAAATCAAAGGTTCTGTTCCATATATTTTAAACTGATTAAATATAAAAAAGAAGCTACACATTAAATGGCCATCAGGTTAAGAGGAATTCAACCATTTATGTCTGTCTATACCAAATGCAATGCAATGTTCTATTTCAAGCAAGAACTATTAAGATCGTTTACTTTGTGAAAACATTGTGTTTCATTTTTAAAATGTGTTCGTTTTACCTTGATGAGAGACTCTTCAAATGAACCATTGTTTTCGAGAGAGAAGATGAAATGCTAGTTAATGAAAACGGTTTTATGACATTTTAATTATTTCTATAAATATAGATAATTGTTTACTTCAAAATGTCTCTCACCTACTCGTTAACAAGTAAAATTATCACAAATTTTAGAAAATGAAAATAGAAAATGTATTCAAAAAAAGTAAAGTAGCCCTAATTTTCTCTACAATATAGAACAATCTACATTACTACATCAACCCAAATCCAAATGTAACAGCTAACAAGACTACACATCTAAACAATCTATATTTCAACATCAACTCAAAAATAACAGCAAACACGACTACATTTCTATCTAAACAATGTACATCTCTACATCAACTCCTAAGAAACACAAATATAAGTTCAAAAAGAAAACAGAAAAAGAAAGAAGAAATAAAAGAGAGGAAGCTTACTTGGAACGTTTAGTTGTTTTGCTCTGATATTCCAAATCCTTTGCAGATTGCATCTTTCGTTTCTCCAACTCCACCGTTTCTCTCTGCATCTCTCCCTCAACTCTCTCATATATCTCACCAAACTTCTCTATACCACTAAATTCCATTTCGTTTATTCCCCTCTTCAACTTCTTGCTTTCATTGATCAAACCATCTGAACTCTCAATCTCTGATTCCGCTACTTCAGCAACCGCCGCAGCAAACGCAGATAAATTCCGACGAAAACACGAGTCCTCTCCCTCCTCCTCTTCCTCCAAGCTCTCCAACGATGCCGATGTTGTTGTCACTGGAGCCGGTCGTTTCTGACTACGTGATCGAGGACCAACCGGTGCTAATGCCCATGCCGGAGCCTTCACAGGAGGTGTCCAAGTCGAAACCTTCACGGGAGGTACAATTTCCGGTGAGAGATTCTTTGCCGGGAAAGTATCTCCAAATAGGGAATCAAGTACATCGAAAAACGCCCAGTCATTGGATTCAGAAACCCTAGCTTTCTCGATCTTGTACTTCTTCTTGAGCGCGTCGATTCGGTTTTTACACTGAACGTTAGTGCGTCGCGCCTTCTTAATGGGATTGTGACGGTCGTTGACGGCTTTTGCAATTTCCTTCCAGTGCTTCTTACGGAGGTTGCTGCGGTTGAGCTTCACGTAGCGTTCGCCCCAGACGTCGATGAGTGTGAATGTGGCTTCCTCTGACCAGCCGTCTTCGTAACCGGTGAGCGAGTCCTCCATGGATCGCTGTGCGGTTGTTAGTATCTGTTGGAGTAAGGGTTTTTCAAAACGGTGGGGTTGGGAAAGGGCTTAATTTGCCATTTCCAGTTGTTTATTGGGTACAATACTATTACTACTACTATTAGCATCGGCTCTTTTTGCTACTACCACTTGACTTAAAAGTTTTTTAATATTTATATATCTTAGTCTTAGTGTAAAAGGGTTACGCACTCTCCGTCTAAAATAGTTTTTAACACGATTAATGGGAATGATTTATTTTTCAATATAAAATTTAAATAGGGTCTAGTGAAATAATTCAACGTATTACATAATTGTGATTGTGAATTATTGACAAATTAGATTTTAGTATAAAATTCTTTTATACTGTAACACATTTTTTATAGAAAAAAATTACTAATATATTTTTTAAAACCACATCATAAAGCTATGAATATTTTTTTTGAAAAATATATATTAATTTAGTTAAAAAATAATAGTTCGACCATTTCTTTTAAAATGTCGTCCTTTTAGAAGTTTTGTTTCCTCTTTTTAATATTTTTTTAAAATCTTTCACTTTTTATTGGAGAGCTATAAATATGTGAGACAAGATAATAAACAGTTAAGGTATCAGAAAAATTCATAATTCAATCAAAGATAGTAAAAAAATTATATGTAGTAAATAAATGACTACTCCATTAAAGTATAAGCTACTTCAGTTGTTTGTCTCTTAATAAACTCTACCTTAGAGTTAACAAAATCAACGAGAAATCATGTTTAATGTATTTGATAATTGATCCAAAATCAAATGCATTGTCCTAAATATTATTAAAGGGTTCAACTACTCATTTGGAGTTTAGCTCAAAGTCAACCTTTTCTAGTTTAAGCTCATGGATCCAATTAACGAGAGCTAACAAATCACGTTCATTCACGGAACATATCGAAGATATCCAATTTGTTTTAGCCAAAACAATGCTACCAAATTTGTCACAAATATACATACCCAAACCAACACAATTTCTATGGCGAGAGAAGTACGCATCAATATTTTTCTTTCAACTGATCCATAGATGGTTTGATTCACTATCGAGTACAACCAGCAATAACTCTGATCGCCACCCACGCAACAACGCAACGCCTCAGCTCAAAACTTGAGAAGAGTCCTCACTTGCATTCTCCCAATTAAAGAGAAAGTAGTATAAATATACTCAAATATTAAATGAATTTTAGACTCTTTACTTTCATTTTTAGTTAGTTATTTATTAAGTACTCATTCTCACCTAGTCAAAACTTTGAAATGTTAGACCTATTTGCTGGCACTAGTGATATTTATTGTCATTATTGAGATCCGACTTTGTTACCCTTATTAAGCATTTTATATCACTTATCTCGTTGGATTTCTTTTACCATAAGTAGAACTCTCTCCAATGAATTTGGATTTCAACATGAGAGGATCTTGTTGGTAATCCCACCATTCAAATTTATTAGAATCTACTACTTAAAAAATATAAATAAAACTAATGAATTTTAATGATGAGATCACCAACACAATTCTTTCATGTCAGATGATGAGAAGATCCAAATCCCCCTCCAATGCTTGTAGGAAACCGAACGACAAAGTCGTGCAATTATGGTTGGTTTTTTCTCTAGGGATGTCTTTGTTTAATGATTTAGATCAGAAATAAATTAGTTATTTTCATAAATCAGCAAATAAGTGAGATGTATTGAATTCATCCTTCTCATTACCTCAAATAGAGATAAGTTTGCAACACGGGGGTAGGACAACAAGAACAGTGTCCATTTATATTTCGGAATGTTCTGAGAACAAAATTCACTGTATCCACAACATCAGCCGATAGATAACACAATGTAACAACTCTACCCAAAGTTTATTATGTACAAAAGATAAAAAGATTGTGTCAACAAATAGAGTACTCCATGTCCACCAAACGAGAGAGAATCTCATCACAATTTGGCCGCTCGTGTGATTCTGCCCAACAGTCTGTAAACAAAAATAAAAAATAAAATGATTAAATTGGATCGAATGGATCTAAAGTTTGTCATCAAAATCAAAATGTGATAAAAGAAAAGTTGCAGGGACCTGTAATCAGCCTGCCTAGTGGGCCTTCAGGAATCTCTAATCTGGAACCCTCATTAGCAACAGAATAAACCACCTGGTCAAGAGAAAAAATGATTTTTTTTTTAAATGAAACGTATAATAGAAATAGAAAACACAGACACAGTAAAAAATGAATAGATTATCAGTTGAATATACCCTCTCAGGTGGTACGCCTTCCCACGGTCTGTTCAAGGTGCACAGCTCCCACATTATCACCCCAAGGCTAAAGATATCACATTTTTCAGTGAATGGTTCATTTCGGATGAGTTCAGGAGCCATCCATTCTGGAGTTCCGGCCGACGAAGAATCTCTGATTGGAGATTCTATCATTATTCTTGAAAGCCCAAAATCACAGATTTTCACGGTCCAATGCTTGTTCACTAGACAATTTGCACTTTTCAAATCACGGTGAACAATCTTCATACGGTGTATGCACATCAAACCCCTACACATAACCAAGGCGTTCGTTCGCATCAATGTTGACATATCTAATGTAATTTCCAATACCGTAAACAATTGAGTGATAAAAATTTGAAAAGACGTAATAGATGGTCTAACAACACAATTTCAATTGAATAAATATTGGCTTGACTAACTGGTAGATTGTCTGGCATTTGATAATATTAGTTTATAAAGAAGTAATGCCCAAAGTTTCTTATTAGCGGTAAATCAAGACTATTGGGGAAAAAATTATGATCACCTTAATCCAATTGAAATCAGTTATAATTACTTGATTTGATACGATCCAACAAGACACTGTTTCATATTACATGTTGACAAGACAGTGATTGATATCGTGTGATGAACAACAATCAACTCTGAATGCACCTTTTCAATTATCCCATTGGTCTATTTTCATTCTTCTAAAGCAGGGATTCCACACAAAGGCTGCAAATAGTTACTTGTTAACTCTATATACACCTTATTTGGGTATACTTTGCTCTATCTGTGTTGACATATGACATAAACCACTTATGGTTTCCTATGGTTAAGTTTTTTTGTTAATTACTAGTATAAATTTATTAACTTAAGCATTATACATAACATATATAATAGATTTCTAGCCATTTTGCATTGTGTCTCTAAATCTTAAATCTTACATTTGATAAGATTTACAGTTCACAATTTGAACCTTGATTTGTTGCTAAAATAATGAAAAAGAAAGGAAATAAGGTCATGGAACACAGACAATAACGGCAGTTTCTCGTGTGAAATTGAATGGACAGGAGGGAACTTATGAGCTTGATTGGAAGACATTGAAGCAGTAACAGACTGTAACACCAGTTTAGTGTAAATGCCAATGAAGACAACAAGATTCTGAAAAAGTAATAAGTATGCATAATCGTCGTAATACTTACTTGCAGATGTCACGCAACATCTTAAGTCTTCTCCGCCAACTGAGCTTTTTCTTCTGACCACTCAAATGTATCAAGTAATACAATGATCCCATCTCCATATATTCCGTAACCATAGATAAACGAGGAGGCTTTGTGCATGCACCAAGAAATAAGATGACTGCATACAATTTCATCGCTATATAAATAACATTTAAACTGAAAGTAAAAGAAAAGATGCTACGTCATATACTTATTTAACCAAAGTTGCATTTATTTTTTTTACTTATCAGTAAGGAGGATTCTACTACAGACAACAATTGAGAAGCCCTTAAATAAATTACCATATGTATAAAACGAAAATCCAAGATCAATGTGAAATCCAAAACTATAGAAGTAAATAGTTAAAATGTTGGAGAATACCGTTAGGATGTCGGAGTCGGCTGGATGAAAACAAAAAACAAATTCAAAAAGAAAAGAGAGAGAGTCAGAAAATGTTAGAGACAGCACAAAAAGGTCATCAAACCGCATATCAACAACCAAATACCTCAGAATAGATATTTCATTGCAGAAATCTTCCATGTTTTCAGCAGTTAAATCTTGCTCTAGAAAAACCTTGATTGCAACATCAGTGCCATTCCATATACCACGGAATACTTCTCCAAAGAAGCCTGAAAAAAGAAAAATACGTAAATGATCAAACAACGATTAACTATTTCATTACTAGATCATCCCTCAAGAACCCTTGAATTAGCAATTGACCATGTACCATAAAACGATATGTTTTATTATTATATTATTATATTATTAGATTCTAACACTCAAAAACCTTGTATCCTGATTTGTGAATTTGTAGAAAGTAGCAAGAGCCAAATAACTAATATAATAGCTTATTTGTAAAACAATATCCTCATTAATAAGAATTACAGGATTGGAATCAATAGAAATTATGGGATTTTAGATAAAGGGGAGACAAGAAAGAATTTAAACTTCGAATTGTGGTTATGGTTTGATTATTCAGAAGACAAAGTACTATCCTTATTATTAAAATTATTTTCAGTATGATCCTAATTAAATAGTAATGGAATTACTAGACTCCTAAATCTTAATCCTAATAAAATCAGGAAAGAGATTTGAAATATAAAAAAATGTGGCAAACAAATATTTAAGGAGATGTTTTCAATATATTCTACCACACCTCAAATAAAGCATACTAAACTTTAAAAGGAAATATAATTTGGGCTCCTAAAACATGGTTGAAAATGCTAAATGTAACAGTGTGTGTCATGGCTGCTGAATCACAAACTTTAGGGTTTAGTGGCAGATTCTGGTCTCGAGGGTAGTGGTTTATCCAGATAAGGTCATCGGAAAATTACCGGAGACAGCGGACAGTGGTCAGAAGCAGCCACAATGGCCAGAAGAGACAGGTAGAACACTTCTGAGAGTAGATGACGACAAAAAAATAAAATAAAACTCTAGAGGAAATTTAAAATTAAGAATGTGGGTTCAACAAAGAATTCTAAATACAAGTATACAATTTAGAAATGGTCTCAAAGTAGGAAAGGCCTCAAATTTTCAGAAACACGGTAGCAGAATAGTGATATGATAGGCCAAAGAGAACCGAACCAGACTCTAGATACCATGTTGAAGTATGGGTTTTAAGTAAAAAAGGAGATAAATAATAAGAGCTTGAATAACTCAATCCTAAATAAATAGGGAAACAAATCATAATAATTATTAATAGGTAAAATAAAAACTAATCCTAAGGGGGCGCTTGTTTCAAGATTGTGAAAATAATTCCCAAGAATGTGGAGGTTAAAAATTTGGATTCTTGTGTTTGTTACAAAGTTGGAAAATTTATTCCCATGTGTAAAACATTGTCAGGAACAAAACAACTACCACTTTCCTATATTTTTATACCCAAGGAAGAGGGTGGAGAAAGTTTTCAGAAATGTCATACTCGTAAGGATGAGCCAAAAAACTTTTTCTAAACAATACCCAGGAATAAGATTCCCAATGTTATTTCCCACGAAAGCTATTTTCAAGAATAAATATCCCAACCATGAAACAAACGCCCCTTAAGAGATAATCTAAGATACTCTAAGATTATAAATTGATCTTAGGAAATAAACTAAGATACTCTAATGTAATATTTTCTTATATTCTTAACACATTTAATACTGGAAGTTTTTTAAGGCTGCAAGACCACTTTTCTAATTAAAATCAAATTACTGAAAAAATTGGGTTTTACTGTCGGCTGCGACAGATCTGGATCCGATTTGTCACAGATCTGCCGCGACCTAGCATGGAAAGGTTGAAATTCAACCCCATCCAAAAATTTGTATCATGTGGTTTTGCCTGAAAATGTGATTCAAAATCATCTCCACAATTTAACAGCAAAACTTAAACTGCAAAAAACTTGCATCATATGCCATACAAATTATATCTAATTGCACTATTTGGAAATCATATTTCTTTTGATTTTGATAACCATGAGAGTTAAAACTTACCAATTCCAACACGAGTTCCAACAGTTAATTCTGAGAAGTCAATATTCCATGCTTCATATGGCAATAAAGGTTTGTTATTGAACATTAGAGATTCAAGTACTTTATTCCAGGTCGACTCCATTTCATCATTCACTCCATATCTTGATAGTTCGCTTCTCTCAGAAGCTTGACTTCTATAGTCATGTGGTGAAGATGGTAACGACATTGCCTTTTGTGATGTTAATTGGTCACGCTGAAAAGAATATAAGGCAGACCTTTCATCATGACCATCTAGGTGGAAATTCGACACCTGCCATTGCAAAATGAGAATCACATGTAGAACGTGGTAGATACTTATGTGAACTGAATAAAGAAATAACCCTTCTCAAAAACAAAAAGACAAAGACAAAGACAAACTGCATGTTTAAAGAGAATGGCTAATCCAACTTTTTAAAGACCAATACAATATTCGATAGTAAATGACAAACATAATTCACAAGACACTAACTTCAATACAACCATGAATTTTAAACGGGCTTAGGTAAAAAATATTTGAACACTTAGAATTATTACGTGTTGAGAGAAAAGAGAAACAAAAGGCATATGATGAATCCCCCTCAAAGATAGTATAAGTGTAGAGTTTTGTCCATAGAGAACTAGTCTTTTATTTAATCTTGAAGGATAAATAACAAAATGTCTATTAAAATGACTGTAATGCATTCTATTCCAGGAAAAGGAAAGAAAAAAAGTCTAAGAATTATGACAGCATACTGCTCATTCTGCATTTAAAACCCTATAAGTGATGCCAAAGGTCTTTTCTGATATAATTAATCACCAGATCAATGCCATATATCCTTCCAATGGCCCTGAAATCCATCATTTCGATATTTGTTCTCTCAAGTACAGTTAAAACCGAAAAAAAGTATTACTGAATTACAGTAAACTTTATAGCGTATCAATTGGCAGATGTCATCAGGACTATCAAGAGTCCAAACAATAGATCAAACATATATAGTTTGGAAACAAGACAAAAAGAAATGTTTGATACGATGCTGAAGATTCCCGAGCAGAGTGAAAAGGTTGCAACAAAAGCATACCCATTGTTACCAAAATAGAGAAGACATACATTTTTCTGAAGATTTGTTTCACTACTTCTATTGTTCGGAGAATGGGAGAATGAGTTATCATCCCCTCGTTCTCTCATAAGACGATTTTGCTTTAGTGTTTCATTCATTGCCCGTACAGCCCTACAATAAATAGATCATGAGTTATCACAGTATGTGAAATACTTCAAGCACACAGATAACATAATACGCAATTAACACAACAAATAACCGTGCACGTTGAAAGTTTGAAATAAAGGATCATCAATGCACGTGACATAAGTATGTATCGTAATCATGCATTATCTGCATTAGTTATTTAGCATAAAGCAGGAACAGATAAAATAGCAAGCCTTTACTCATTAAAATCTATCAAATTAATTAATTTATAAGTTCAGCTAAACTACAAGCAAAGATTAACTAATCAAGTCATTGTGACCCAAAGCATTTTTATTTTCCATGCCAGTATTTTATACTAAATGTGGAAGGGTACATGGCACAAGAATGAGGAATCCTCTAAAAACAGATATTAAAAAATAAAGGGAAGAACAAATAAAAACATATCAGGTAAAGAAAATTCTTGCAATGAACTTTTAGCTCAATTAACACTGACCCACTTGGATGTGCAATAATATTAAAGGTCTGATCTTCTACTAGGCCACCTATATGACCTACCAAGTGCTTGCACATCCAGTACTAAAACAATGTTGTTTTGTATGAAATCACGAGATAAATATTTTCATCTAAAATCTCTATTATTGCATTCAAGCCAAATACACCGCACATCACAAAATGCAAGTTCCTAAGTGCCTTGGTGGAAGCACAGTAAGAAGGGGCAGCTAACTCACCATGACTCAAATCCGACTTGGCATATCATATGGTAAGGTCTCTTCTTTTAGGATTGTCAATTGAATACATTTAAAAAACAAATTTAAAGGCCAATTTCAAACAGTAAAATAAATAATGGAAAGGGGTGAGATGTACTATGCAGCTATAAGTAGAGAGACAGTTCAGTGAGAAAAACTGTCACATGCAAGCATCATCGTCATTTCACAAGGCTCCACTTTTAACAGGGTTAGTTTAAATAATTATGGAACTTCATTTACCTATGAATTTTGAAACTACCAAAGAACAGAAAGAAAAGCCACAAATGAATAATATCCAACTTCAAATGGCATAAAACATTATGTATGCTCATATGTTATGTTTGCACAAGCCTCAAAGTGGCCAAAATTTTATGAATCTACTAGATAAATAAAAATAAATAGTCCTGACCTAAGCATCTACAACCATTCATGAGACTCAAGAATCTGTTTTAAACTAATCTGTTGAATTAGAGAAAATAAAAGCGAAACATATGATGAAACCGTGTGTCTGAACTACACAATGAAGTCCACTTTATATAGGCTCAAGGCAATAAATACAAAAATAAATATAGGAGATAATACTATCACTATTTACATAATATCATATGCAATAAATACAAAGATCATAAATGTATTTTCAACACTCCCCCTCAAGTTGGAGCATGTAAATCATATGCACCAAGCTTGTTACATATATAACTAATTTGAGGAGCTCTCAATGATTTAGTGAAGACATTTGCCAATTGATCATTGGAATTAACAAAGCTAGTAGTGATGTCGCCTGATTCGATCTTTTTCCTTACAAAGTAACAATCTATCTCAATAAGTTTGGTCTTCTCATGAAAAACCGGATTAGAGGCAATATGCATTGTTGCTTCATTATCACAAATTAATGTCATTTGTGTTGCCTCTTCATACTGAAACTCTTTGAGTAACTGTTTCAACCAAATGAGTTTACAAATCACTAATGCTATAACCCTGTATTCAGCGTCAACATTGGGTCTTGCAACCACACTTTGTTTCTTACTCTTACAGATGGTAAAGGAACCAATTCTCAGGTACAACTACTCGGAAGTGCACACATCTCGTCAATCATTGCTTGGCTCCACTCTGAGTGGTTCCTAGAGCCTATTTCGATCCTCCTTGAACGGCCACACCACTATTCCGCCGTCAAGTTCCCAAAAGTTTGTGAATATTATAACAGTTTCTCTTTTCTAATATGATATCCTCCGTTTTGACATTCTCCAACACTTCTTTGTCAATATTCCAGCATAACCCAGCATTGCTGCCGCTGCCATCGAAAAAAATTTCGGCAAGCTTTCCTATGAGTCACCCCACTTCAGGCCTTGTCTCCTCCGATCTGCCCTATACCCAAAAATTTGAGGCCAAAATCGTTGCCACGTGCCACTACTTTCTCCTGCGACATGATCTCACGCACAACCTTCTCCACCGTGTGTCCCGACACTGCTCCAGTTACTGCTTGGACTGCCTATCTTGCCTCAACCTCATGGTTCCAGATCTGCCCTTACTTTCTAATTTTGATCAAAGGTACTATATGTTCTTGTTCAAACAGTCCTTATCTCTCCTTGGTGTACAATTATTCTCTCTCTGATGGTTCCAACACTAGTGGGTCATCCTTTCGACATGTCTTCAAATTCTCCGTCGTGTTCAAAATTTCTTGTGTCGTCATTCACTCAGTCGGACGACATTTTCGTCGTGTTTCAGTCAAGTTGTGCACATTTAGTGTGCTTCATATGATGTTTCCCTTTCTCTTCAATGTGTTTCTCTCCGCATCTTGATGCACTGGCATGTCATTGTCTTTGTCCCAGATGTACTGGTCTCACCTCCCACTCCCCGAAGCCGTTGTTAGATTTAATTTCAAGTTTAAATATTTTGGGTCTTCGGTATTATTAGCTTGAAGCTTCCAAATGCAATTTTTAGAAGAATGGGCCGTGCGTTGTTTAATTGTTTGCTATGAATTTCCCTCATGCTAATAATCATTCTGGCTAAGCTATATTTATAGCAATTCTTTCCGACTTCGCCTACATCCTTGAGTTGTCTTTCCATCTATTTTTATTATCTTGCAGAGCAATACATCGTTTTCTTATACCAGGCTAAAGCTTAGTAAACTTTAAGGGGAGTGTTAGAATATTATAAAATATTTGATATCTTTTATATTATATTAGAGTATCTTGAGTTATTTCCTATGATTAATTTATAATCATATAGATATCTTAACATATCTCTCATTATTAGGATGATTTGTTCGTGATTTAGGATTGAATTTATGTATCTCAATAAATAGCGAATACTATTGAGTCTTTTCTATTAAGTCAGCATAAAACATAATATTCAAGCTCTGATACCATGTTTAATGAGAGAAAATGAGAGAGAGAGCCCTATGATGAAACCGTGTGGAAGAAAACTAGCTAAAACATGAAAAAGCGGCATTTTACACAAACATTTCAAATACAACAGAATGCAAACCAAAGACAACACGCTCCACAAAAAAGCAAGTACAAATACAGAAGTACCATGGAACAATGATCAACCTTACGATATCATCCCCGATTTCTGGCGTAATGCTGATGCTTCTTCGCCGTATCCTACGAGCTGCTGATGATGATGCACCATCTGATCTACAGCTGGATCTGATAAATGAATAAAGACCTCATAAATCATTTATTTAAAATGTGAGACAGTAAAGAACAAAGACCAAAAAAATGCTAGATAATTCCGCAAATGCTTATAGAAAACAATAAACAAGAGAAAATGAAGTAAATGTCAGCCAACATGATTTTATATTCCTTAAAATCCCATCCAATTTAACAAATCTATTTGAAGAGGAAAGACACACACATCAAGGAACATAAATATGAAAACAGTGTCTCAAAGCAACAACTTGAACAACAAATTTATGAGCAAAGAAAAACAAGTCTAGAGTGATGGTAATTCAGATTATTACAATTTACGTCTTTCTTTTTTCTACTTTTTTTACTTCTTTAACTTTAGGTGTTGTCAGTTTTGATTGGCAGTACTTCAGACTTGAGCAGATACACACTGAATGTGAAGATATTAAAGATTAAACACACAAACCTATCCAAAGTTTTTAAGCAAGATTCTTACCAAAAATGAAAATAATTACAACATCAAATCTATATATTCCATAGCGCAAGTAGATTCCCAACAAACCAAAATCGTACTCTCATGCCACATAAATTTGTCTCAGTGAATCTCGTCAGAAATTTATCTCCGGTGAGTTTGATTATACCTCAAGTAGCAAATCAACTGATAAAGGACTATGCAAACGCATTGTGTATATTACTATGTTTGCATCATACAATTAAATATCAATTATCACTTTTTTTATAATAATCAGTTATCACTTAACACCATGTCTTACCCTAGAATGAAAAAGGAAATAGTCATAACATCAGGTATATAAATTGATTATTAGTTTCATGTGAACAAAAAAACAAAAGTGAAAAACATGACATGGCAGTACAAGCTTGGGTAAAGAAAAGTTTATTAGCAAGTTCTTTTAATTCAAAACATAGGAAGACTCCAAAAAAAAAATTGTGGCTAATGAATATAGTGCGTGTTTAGTTGTCTTTGGAAAGTTTCAAGGTATGTATGGGCAAAAGCTTATCCTTACTCTCTCATATCTTTTGCCAAAAAACCCTAGTTTGGATTTTCCAAACAACAAACCAAATACACTTATATGATGCTGACAAAAACATGCAAAGCATTATAAACTATACAGACATAATAGAATATACACAAACATTTAAGGAACCTAGAGGTAAAAACCTTGATGTAGCCTGGTCATCAGCAAAATCTCTAAAGTCTGTCCTATCACCACTAAGCATGGACCGTGCACGTGCTCGAAATGATGGATGTTCTGGACTGCAAAACCAGAAATATGTTTAACATAAAAAGATGACAGCCCATAAATTTTTTCATTTAGTTAGAGCATACAATTTGGAGATTTTTAAATACCCTTGCTAATATGCAAAATGACAACATGTACATGAAAAAATTAAGAAGCCAATTGCCATGTTGTATTGTAACTACAAATATTTGGGGGGGGGGGAAACATACTATAGAGAGATAGAGAAAGTAAGGGTATCATCAATCAACCCTTAAATTTTATTGAGTAAAGATTATGATTCCTCCTTTGAATCAAACTAATGGTGAATGATACACCTTTACTTGCTTAGTTTAGAAATAAGCTCCTTTTATAGAAGCCTTATCCATCCACATGGACTCACAATAAATTTAAAGTTATGTATGATTTGGAGATCGTTTAGATGCCAATGCCACTGAGTTGACAAAATTATAACATATACATAAGTCAGTTAGAAAGACAAAAATTGCATGTCCTAGCATCAATTTTAGTGTCAACAACATCTACACCTATGCCTTGTAGTGTCAATTGTCAAACACTCTAGGCTCTAGCTTATCAACAGTATCAAACTTCACATGCTGATAGAGACCAGGAGAAAAAGAGCAAACCAGAGTCAAGAAATACCCATACTGTCATCCAAGATAAGTTAAAGGCTTTATATAATTAATCACACTAAAAGCTTCTAAAAACTATGATTGACGAGGCTAAAAATACCAAACCAAGGTCAGGAATAATACAGATCATGTGTACTGAACCTAAACCTAACAGATGCCTACTCATCAGTCATCAGTCCAAAAAAATAAAAGGAATTATGAATAACCTTGAACTAGCTGTCCTCTGTTCAGCAATGATCTTTCTCCGACTACGCCGACCAAATGCAGTTGCAATATTGGGTTCACTATGAGACAAACTGAGATAATTGACAGAACCATTTAACAAGAAATAGTTGGTACAGTGCATGTTTTAGAGATTCTAGTCAAACAAAGTTTCACAATTGAATAAAAAAGTTGACCTTAACAATAGAAAAACTATATGTGGAGACATTTGCTACTGACATGAAAACAATGGGAAAAGGCCAGCATGAAACATATCTGGATAAGCAATGGAAAGTATTACCTCAAACTGCTATTTGATCGTAACATCATATTTCTTAGGGAAAGTCCTGTTACATTTGAAGATACTTCAAATCTTCTATGGAATTGAAGGTTTTCCTCCTTCTCAGCACTGTAAGAGGGGACAAAGAAAACCAATACCAATCAGTGGACAACTTTTTTAGCTGGAAGAACAGCTATAATGATAGAGGCCTAATGGTTTTGTACATATAATTTCACAATTCATTTCTTATCGAGAATAAAGGAAGGTTATATTTGACTAGATGTACAGTATAAGATCAACTGGACAATTGTATGGTAACTGCAACACTAGAAGTTGAAACAAAAAGTAGAAGGCAGAAGGACTTATGACTCTTTTAGGCATCTGAGTTTCACTAAATTCTGATTTTGCTCCACATATTCTCATTTGCAACTGTGTTATCCTCAATTATTAAACACTTATTTGATATAATTCATGTCCCCCATCAGTTTGATTTAGATGTTTTCATTTTGCTTCGCATGTTCTCTTTGTTATTGAATTTGATGGCTTGGAAACTATGTAGCACAATCGCACATGCCTCTACCTTAATCTAACAAGAGAGATTAATTGCAGCAATTGAATAACTACAACAACATTGTACAATTGAAATTAGGGGGACCAAAATCAAACTGAAGGGGAACAAAACTCTAGTAGGCCCAAGCAAGCAACAATAGCAACAGTTTTCAAACATGTTAGGAACTAACCTCTCTGAAACACCAAATAAAGGACTGTTTGGTTCTAACGGCGAATCACAAGAATCATTTTCTGCTGAATCGCTCTCTCCTGCTGCGGATATATGACTCATGAAAACTGCTTTGGTTGATTTTGGTAACAATTGACCCGGAAATCGCATAAGATCAACCAGCATTTCCACCGAATTTAATACAACTATCACAGACATATGCTTGTATGAATCTACACATTCAACAGCCCCATCATTTGGCAAGCCCTATAAAGAGAACAATGGTACAAGACATATTCTTCAAAAATTAGATAATGATGATGAACAAAATTGAATAACAAAAACAACCACAACAAATCAAGTCCTTATCTCTCTAGGTAAAAAGAGAGAAGTTAACTGGTAAACAAGATTGAAAATTTACTAATAGTTCTTTTGACACACATTGTAAATATGCAACTACATTGAAAAAATAGCAAACTAGCAGGAGAGAGTATACTGAGTATCGCACAAAAATTAAGTCCGACAACAGCAATCAGAGCTTACCACCATGAGCCTGCTTTCAAGACCTACAGTATCAGCTAATACTTTAAATAAGATAGCTCGAGGACGGCATGAACCATGCTTTATTTGCCCCAGCATCTGGACACCTCGATTCTCAAACATGTGAGAGGTTTCATCAAGCGCAGCTTTTGCTGGACTTTCCACACTGGGTCGCTTATAAAAATCAGAAACCTGTCCAAAAATAGAGGTCGGAAAAAAATGCAAAACACTTACAAATATGCTTAGCAAATAAACTAAATCATAGATGAGGCAATTAAATGAAGGTTATCATGTGAATGATTTAATCCCTGTAATGCCCACCAACAGACTTGGCACTGATAATAATAATGAAATGTTTCTTCAAATCAAAGTTGCAGCTGGCTAAAACTGGAAAGCAAAAAAATAACTCAGCCCAGCCAAAAAAAAATCTAAAATAAAAATGTTCTTGGAAAATTCTATAACTGAGTCTATGACAATTATGGAAATTATTTGACAACTTAATTAAATGTATTAACAACATACAATGAAGTTATAAAATACATTCTTGTATAGTGAAAAAAAATAAACTCATCTGACAATGACAACAAGGTAACGAACATATAGTACAACATCCTCGTGTACAACATGAGCTGCACATTATAATATAAAAAATGTAGTAAATACATACCAATCCAGCTATCTTCTTAATTATTGCAGCTGGATTTGAGTTTAACCCTTTAACTAATGTCACAAGCAGTTGCTTCAACATGGATAGTTTTTTATCTTTCACTGAATCCACGAGAATGATATCAGCCTTATAACCCTCTCCGCCCAAAGAATGAAGCTCGTCCAAGGTAGGAATACTATCAAAAAGTTCCTTGAGTCTTGTCTCCTGTACATTATCATAAGAATAATTAATGACAATATAATGAGATGGAATAATTATTATAGCACATCACGATCCGGGACACCACCAACAAACTCAAACAACATGTGCAATGATCCATGAATGAGTACAGGTTATTGAACAACATTGTAACTCAAAGTAAAAAAATGGCATGTACAGTTGAATATTCAAAAGAACTTTACAAACTAGATAAATTTAATCGCGTGCTGAAATATGATCAGCTTCCATTACGAAACTTCATCTGATTGACAGTACCATTGTTATTGTGGTCCATATTCTGAAAAATTGTGGAACAATACTTCCACATACAATATACTTGGTAATCAGATCCATATTCAAGAATATACTGAATTTCCTGTTCGTACAAAATTATACCATCCTTTCTTTAGCAATCAATGACAGGACACTCTAATGATATGAAAACACCAACTACTTTGCATATGATCAGACAGACATTTGGCTCGTTGTAACCACCACAGTTAATATGTTCTGTTAAGCGACAAAAACTTAAGCCTTCTCATGTGCACTGTACCTTCAGCTCAACTAATTATAAACATCTATTGTCAACCACCACCTACATTTGTATAAACAAATAATTATACCAAGTAGCTGCAGAAGACCGCTAATGCTGTTTCCACAGACAATATGATCTGAACACTTACTTGCCTGTACTCACAAAAATCACTGTTCTTATAACACTCATAATATATATATATATATATATATATATATATATATATATAACGAT
>JBBPBS010001143.1:3921726-3936902 GCA_037974835.1 Cicer judaicum | reverse complement strand
CTTTGGTTCCCAGAGGGAGTTTTTTTTTTTTTTGTTTGGTTAAAAAGAATTGTTGAGAGTCTCACATCGACTAGAGATAAGACCTAAGCGATGCTAATGAAGTTTGGGCAATCCTCACCATACAAATCGGCTTTATGAGGATGAGTTAGGCCTGGAGTCCAATTCTAAGTTGCTATCAGAGTTCATCCTAAATTTGTTATTGGTCCAAGATCTCTATTATTCTATGCACATTTGCCGACGCTCCAGATGTGCAAACCTTTGTGCGAAAGGGTGTGATAGATCCTTGTTATTCCACTCACATTAATCCATGCTTCAAATGTTTAGTCCTAAGCGTACATGTATTGAAAATCCTCCATTGATTAGAGATATGACCTAGATAGTGCTTTTAATTGTTGGACAGTCCTCACCTTACAAGTCAATTTTGTGGGGAGGAGTTAAGCCTAAAGCCCAAAATCTAAGAAGAATTTTTACATAAAATAACTTTTAATTGAACCTCAGCCTCATCTAATCGCTAAAGCTTTTAGGTGAGTTGGCCCTTGAAAGAATTAATACGAATAAACAAAGAAGATCCCTTTCCTGTTTTGTCATTGGTGAGGCTGCAAGGGGTCTATGAACCCTTTCACATGCAGAATAAAACATAAGTTCTGTTAGAATATATTTAGATTAGCTTTAGATTGTCTCAGAATATATTGTGAAATCAGATGGTCATCTAATTGAGAAAGAAATCTAAGGAGATGTTTCTTAACTTCATTATATTTTCCTAATTTTTGTTCTTATGTAATAAGGGTTAATACTCTTACTGTAGCTAGTGGGTTTGGGCTTTGTACTAGTAATACTAAGCTAGTACTTGGATCCTTGGGTTAATTTTGACACCACATCATAATGCACAGCACCATATCTGTTATGAACTCAATAATTGAATTCCAAGAAGTTAGAGGAAGAACACTAATATTTAGAAAAGATAAAGAAATAATAGGAGAGAATCTCTCCAAATAAAAAGATACACGAGAGCAGATACGCTCCTACAATAGTTTACACCACTCAATTTCTAATTTTGCAAAAGATGGTTTATAAAGGGATGAAAACCTCTGACTAAAGACTTCCAATACATTAGGATAGGGATTAGGTCCAAGGTAACCAACTAATAACAGATACATCTATACAACTACTAACAACCTAGGAACACAACTTCAAACAAACTCCTAATTATCACTATTTCTATATCCTAACAATATCAATCTAAAATCTAAATAGACAGTGGCACTGCATTAAGAAGGTAATGTATACATCAATCCTCACCGGAATAACTGAATAAAAGCCATTTGGTATTGGTTCTGAAAGCATTCCAGTGCGCCAGAGAATTTGTGATGCTTTCAGAGGTGACAAAACATCTTCGTCAGAGAGTCTAAGAGATCCTTTATTATTTACTGTCTCGTCTTGAGAATCCAAAGCAACAGATCCAAATTTTTCAACAAAATCTGAAGGCCACCATGATATGTTAACATTAGATGGCCCTTGCTCTGTCGTCCCTGCATCTTCTCGTGTCTCCTCCATGTTCTTATATATTTGGAATGAAAAACCATTTCGCCACACTTGCTAACCCATAAGAAACATATTCAAGCTAAAGGAAGTTCTTAAAATACAAATTATTGAAAAATATCTTCAGTAGCTCCAACTGTTTCAGGCTGGAGGCCATGTAACCTGCATAAGAAAATAATAAGGTATTATAGCATATTAAAATGAAACAACAAAATTAGCAATGTAAGGGGATGAAATGAAAATATTCAAAATCATTACATGATGTAAAACTGATGCATTCACTACCAAAAACCCGGTAAAATCATCAAACAAGAAAAAAAGTAGCAAATATGTTGAAATTGCCCTAGCTCCCTGCATATGAATCCTGGGAAACCAATGGGACAGACACTAAAATGATCCCAAAAGCAAGCACACAAGATAAATTTCAGAATGATGTTATCACTATCACTTAGAGCTGTGCACGTAGTTCCATTTCCAATAAATAATATTCATTGGTATGTCACCCACAAACACCAAATACTAAACCTATATAAATGTATTCAACCTTCAATGCCTCAATCTCAAATGGAAATAGAAATTTGTATTAAATTAAAGCCCACTACCAAGACATTCTATAGACAACTTCCGACTTAACACTTTCCCATTAATAACAAATGCACACAAAGGAACCATCATGGCAGAGAACCCCACATCAATTATGTGGCTGCTGTGACCCATCATATATGAAGAAACTAGAATTCCTAAAGAGCAGAACTTATCTCTAATATTGGAGATGCGGAAACAATTATACTGTATAACTGCAAAATTTTCAAATAAAAAAATATATTGTGAATGTCAAATAACTGACATTGACAACTTTGTTAACATTGAACAATGTGCTAACTGTAGACCCCTCAACGCCATGTATTCAGTATTTACAATTGTAAATCCAAATGCCATTGAATCCTCATCAGAAAGAACTTAGAACTTCTATATTAGTTTTAAAATAACGTTCTGAATTTTTACGAGTTCATAATATAATCCTCAAAAGTATCATGGCAAACAGTATTTCAGCCATCTCACATATGGTCAGCAATGGTTTGTTGTATATATTGAAAGCATTACAAACATTACAGGCAAATCAGCGAGGTAAGCTCCACAGAAGCAAGAAGGACTCCTTTAACTTAAGAATTAAGATCAAACACTGCGGCCAACACAAACATAGGTTATATTATCAGTATCATTATTACGATTTACAACTGTTGGCATACAATTATTCATTGCACATTCAAATGAACACACTTGGCACAAAACAAAGGTCTCCAAAAGTATAACTCAATCTCATAATGCTTTATTTTGTATAACAAATATATTCTCCTATAATTTGTCTTCTTTCATATAACTTCATTTCAACCTGTATTATATTAATTGATATCCATCATCGATTTTCCTGCTAAATCAACTATTATCTTCCCATGGTCAACTTTTCTTTCCGTTTTTTCAAATATTTGCTTGCCTTTTATAGTCTACACTGTCAGTTTTAGACAAAACAATAGGGAAAGCTCCAAATAAAAGTAGTGCCATTTCCTTGTATTCGTTTATTAAATTATTACTTATGTATTTCTATAATTCAATTCGATTCACCGTGAACATCAAAAACAGAAAAATAAATAACATTAAAAATACCACCTATGGCACGAGGATAGAACTTGTTACTTCTAAACCAAAAACACAACTCACTGAACTCAAAAACTGACTAATATGGAAATTTGCTCTCATAAGTCCCCAATTAACATGAGAGGCTCTTTTTAGCTTAATGTATTTGTCTGCTTTCTCACTCTGTCTCTTAGTCTTAACAGCTTTTCCTCATCAAGCTCAAGCTTCAAGCCGTGGCTCCTTCAGCAGAAAACAAGTTGGTGTTTACCCTTCAATGGATTATGGATTATGGCATATGCGCCTCTTTTGTTATTGTTTGTTATTGTTTATGGATACAAGTGCCATGAACTTGAGGTAATAAGATTAATACATAAATTCTGAGCAGCAATCAAATTAATCCAACCAAATTTAATTGGTTGGATAGACAGAACAGCTGCAGATGATAAATAAATACTTAATTTTGCAATAGTACATAACGAATTAGCATGTACTCTCTCCGTCCCTTTTTACAAACATCCGTAAAATAATTGATATTTCACATATATATTACAAAAATTTGGCAGTGCAATGAATGTGTATGTGTATGACTATTACTAAATTACTAGAGCCAACTCAGCTCAACAAATTAGCAAGTACTCCCTGTATCCTTTTTTATAAGCAATCATAACATATTTCACATATATTAGAAAAGAAAAAATTGGCAGTGTAATTAATGTGTATGTGTATGACCATTACTAAATTATCAGAGCAAACTCAACTTAACTCAATTCGATTCCATTCACTCGAAATCACAAAAATGCGTATAAGATAACCAATGCGGACGGAGAGAACAATGATTGAACTGAGAATGCAGCGCTTTACGAAACACACAGGTGAATTTGAAATTGCGAAAAAATAATAATATAACCGAAAATAGAATGATCGGGAAGATAAAAGGAGTAGTGAATTAACCGTCGTCCTGCAGCAGATCGAAGCATTCGAGTCCGAATCTGAGTTCACGTCCAAATGAAATTGAATCTGTTTTGATCTGTTATAGAAACCGTGGAATGATCATTGAGCCATGTAATACACACCAGAATAGAGAGAGAGAGAGAGAGAGAGAGGGAGGGAGGGAGAAAGGAATTTGATTTGTTGGGGTTTGGATAGATGGAAGAAGAAGAAGAAGAAAGCGATGGATGGGCTTTTTGATTTGAGGGAGTTGAGAGAAAGAGAGAGAGGGTCAGGTCACGTGCAGTGCAGTGGGAGTGGGAGAGGGATCTGATCTGATCTAGGGACCTCTCCCCGACAGCCAGCTAGCAAAAGGGTTGGCTCACCAACATCCACACCTTCTTACGCGTCACTCTATACTATTCTCCCTTCCTCCTATTCTCTTTCCATTCACTCTTCATTTTATTAATATCAGGTTTTATTCTTTTGTAAATCATTCAACTATTTGATAACTTTTTTCACTAATTCAAAACAATAAAATTTACCCTATTTGAGAATTTTTTATAATTATAGCTAATAACTAATGAATTTGTGGTTAATATTTTATAATCATGTATTTAAATCAACTCAGTTAAAATATTAGATGGTCATGTTGAATTATTGAACTATTAGTTGACCTATATGATTATTGATTTGATCAATATTAAAATTTTAAAATATATTTATAATGTAAATTTTATAGTTATATTTAAATAAAACTCATATTATATTTAAATAAATATTAATATTAAATATAAATTATTTTGAACATCTTCATTGTAATACAAAAATATTTTTTTGTATATATAAACGATGTAGGTGGAAGAATTAAGATTTAGCTAAATATTGAAAATATTTTAAGGTTTAAGGACCACTAACAAATGAATTTATATTTATTTTCCTCTAATTGTTAGATTTGGTTGAAATTAAAGATTTGAAAAAGTATCACATTCTTTAAAATTGTAATATATAATTTTTTATTAGAATCTAAGTTGGTTAAAAATATTTTAAATTTATATTTGATTTATTTTCTTTTATATTTTTATGTCAGTGTTGAATGTATTGGAGTAATGAGAAGTATGAAAATATATGTCTTGTACCAATTTTAATATAGTTATATTCAATAGTTATCGTTAAACAACAATCGTAATTTTTTTTTCAATTTTAATTTTCACATTATTTTATAATATTTTATTTTATATTTAAATTTCTCAATTAATATATTTCAACACCAATAACCCTATAAAATGTATTTTTATTTTGTCATTAAAAAATTATATTTATAATCAAGTATCGTAATGTTCTTTTGTGGATATTATTTTAATTTAATAATAATAATAATATAGTATTATAAAACTCACGCATCCAAGAGATTTTAACTCACGTATAAAATGGTAATGCAAAACAGTAATGTATGTAAAATAATAAATAAATTTATTTATTTTTGCATGTGTAAGTTTTCAGTTTTGTTTTTAAACAGAAAAAAAGGTCAGGCGTACGTATGTTGGGTACTACTATATGTACGATTTTGGTGGACCTTAAGGTCAATAGATTCCAACCAATTACCATTCACCAGAAAAAAATTGACTCCAACTAATTCAGACCTTGATCAAGCTGCCACGCACGTGGGGAATTAATATAACAAAGTTAATTGGTTGTCAAATTTGGCAATTTTTTTCTCTCATCGTTTATTTTATTTTATTTTTATTTTTCATTTTCTCTAAAATAAAATAAATAAAATTCTGATCTTTTAAAGTTTAAACATTTAATTATCATAGCATTATGACAATCTGATATGAACCTAATAGTCATAGTTCGCTTAAAGGATCGTTCTAGGTCGGAAACTTATAAATTTGAGTGAAAATCCCGTATAGCTACAGAATATGATAAACGGCGCTGCAAAACTCCGATTCGGCCGATTCCAAAACGAGGTGAAAGATGACGTTCTGAAATGCAAGTTAGGCTTTTGAATCACCGAAAACCAATATATAGAACTCGATATTATTATTCAGCAAAGAAACAAAGAACAAAATGGCGCCACAATCTAGTGATTGATAAGCCAAAAAGAACGTCACAAGGATTCACAACCTTGATAAGTTCAAAATGAATTCTTTCAAGAACTCTAGAGAGCAAAGCCTCACAAAAACAATATTCAAAGTCCTCCCTTCCATGGGGTTACAAATGCTTATTTATACTAAGTCTATCTCTAAACCTAAATGGGTCATAAGTGACACCATTCTCTAGGCCCATATGGGTCTTACATCTTTTATTTATTTTTAACATAAACTTAATGTAAGGAAGTAAAGTATCTTCACTTACACATAACAAAAACTAAATCAATAATAAAACTATTACAATTCCAAATCATAGCAAACTAAGAATTAATACAAACCAAATTAAAATAAATAAAGTTTATCCTAATTTATTAAAATATGAATCATCATCACGCTCTTGAGATCCTTATCACAATCCATCCTTTTTTAATTGAAAAATATATTTATTAATTTAAATTTATAAATTAGATTAAAAATATAAATTCAACGTCACTACAATAAAAAATATAAATTTACAAATAAATTTATAATATTTAACTTAATAGCATAAAACAATAATATATATATATATATATGATAAAATTAAAGTGACTAAAATATTTATGCCACAAAATTTATAATATTAACGACCTACATTATTAAATAAATATGTAATGGATCTAAATTATTGACTAAATTGACAAAATAATTGTGAGATGAACTAAAGGAATACCGTAATAAAACATAAATCAAAACAACCACTTACAACTTAGTAAAATAAGAATAAATTAATGTTATTCTCCTCATACAACAACAAAAAAGAGAAAGAAAAAAACTATATCTACCTGAAAATCATTATCAATCAATGTAATTTTTGTAAGTACTTTATCAAATGTAATTTTTATAAGTACTTTATCACATATAATTTTTAAACTTAAATTATGTAAAAAAAAATTGTAAATTCTTCTCCAAAAGTCACCTTTAAAATTAAAATGCATTTTTATGTGAAAAATAATCTACTTAAAAGTTGAGAGTCACATATGTAAAGTTGAAATTCATATTTTCGCCGAGGTAAAAGTTATGGAGTTTTGCGAAAAATAATTTAAAAAAATTAGATGATTTTAGGGAGAGAACAAAAAGAAGAGAGAAATAATCTTCTACTTTACTTGAACGTTATTTAAAATAAAATAATAGAAAGAATAATTATGATTATTAATATTAATATTTTTAATTTTAAGAATATATAAATTAAAATAGAAATAATATGAATTAGTTTAAGTCATATGAAATCCTTCTCCAATACAATTTATCCGTATCATATGAATTTTGCATTATAAAAAACTTTTTCAGCTATTAATTTTCTAAAAGCCGTTTCTTCTCTTTCTGAACTCCTAAGCAAAACGTTTATCTCCAACAAACGTAACAAAAAATAAATACAACATTTATCTTTAAATAAATAGAAACGAGATTTAGTACACATGTACACAAAATGAGATATATGATGAATTGGCAGCGTGGCTTCTCTAGTACAGCGAGTGGTATTCTCTTTTTTAATTTCCCCTCTAAACCCATTATATGATACATGTTTTTTTTTCCTCTCAAATTCTGGCCTCCAAACAATAGAAATTTTTGTTTTATCTTTGCCCACTAGCTGTCTATTAGCTGTAACTTTTTAAAGGAATAAATTCCAAAGCAATTGTGTCCAAAGGGGCCTATCATGATCTTTAGCTATTATTAACTTCTTTTTTTTGTCCACTTTTGAATACTCAATATTTAGATTTTGACTTATGGAAGTTAAACTCATAAATGGCAACATTTTGGTTTGTAATAATTAGGACTTCTAAGCATAGGCACCACTGGAAAATGCTATCCTTTTGTGGGGGTGGGATGTCAAAGTCATTTTGCACATGAAAAGTTTGATGTGAATAAAGTCCCTCCGCATATTCCACACTTTCCTTGGTGGTAAAAAAGTTGAAGCATCAGATACTCAAAACTAGACATGCAGCATTGGTCTTAATGAGGCAAAGATAGTGCTGATATATGAAATATCTAAAATAACAAAGTAAAGTGAATTTTGTGGAATGGTAAGATGATTTTGGTGGTTTGAGTGATATAGAAGTTGGGTGTTTAGTTATCTTATTAATAAAACAATAACTAGTTACTAACATGTTTAAGGAGAATTCCTCATGATATAAAAATTGTGTTGCCAAATTATAACTCTTGTGTATAAACTCGCATTGAGCTTTATGTGAGCCAATGAGTTGAAATGCAAATGAGAGTTAGGAAAACTTGGGTGTAATTCGGAATAAGGGTGGAACAAAATCATTGGCGAGGGTGAGTGAATTACTCGCGATATTCTTGGTATTGACTCAATTCTTGACTTATGAATGAAGTAGATGATGTGGCTGAACTTCGTCATCAAACTCTGCTGCAAGTGTGTATGATCGCGAAATAACTAAATAAGTTTTGTAACCGTAACTCGTAACACAGGAAGCTGGTAACATTTGACTCATGTGCTGAAAAATTGTGTAACAAATTTTTGAAATAGATATTTTAAAAATACAAATGGAATAAATAAACAACTTAAGTAAAAAACTCATCCTCCTTACGGTTTAATGTATGTCATTCCAGCAATAGTCTACGTCAAGAAGAATTATTTAGGTTCATATATTTAAAGAGCTTTAAATTAATTATTTAAAGAATCTATTATAAATTAACCTCTAATTAATTAATTTTTCAAAAAAAAATATAATGAAATATTATGAATATATATATGATAAGTTATTATTAAATACTAATTAATTTATAAATATATTGAGTATTAATAAAATGTTAAATATACTATAATATCTGGATCAAATTAATAATCCTTTATTTTAAGGGGAAAGAATCCTAATTTAAGCATATGTAATTTGCTTTGTCCGTCGGTTTCTTCTCTCTTCTTATCAAATCAAATATTGCTTAGTTCTTATCTACAAGTTATGCACCAGATATTGATTTAGTATATTCCTAATTTTACCAGCAAGAAATTAAATTAAGAAGAGGGAGAAAAGAAAAGAGGATTTGCAATTGTTATAAACTTATAACTAATAAAATCACATCCTCAATAACCGAATACATAAACAGGTTAGTATTTTTTATCATTTTAAATTAATTTTTTGGGTGCAATTTACAACTTTTTTCATTCATGTTGTATCACTTTTATGTGTACTATATTTTGGTTTTTACTATCTTCAGCTCATTTTAATCGATTCTTTACAACAACAAAAAAGTTTTATTAATTTTAATGATAAAATAAATTTTATTTAATCAAATATTTTTATTAATTATAGTTAATTGAAAAATTGTATGAATTGAGATATAATAAATAAAAGTATTTAATAAAAAAAGTAATTAATATCGTAAAAATAATTTGAGACAAAGAAAAATAACAAATGTGATATTTAAAATGAGACGAAGAAAATATATAATATTTTTTATGATTTAAAATAGTTGAATTATTTAATTATTTCACAAAAAAAATATATAAACACGAAAGAAAAAAATATTACTTTTATTAAATTATTTTTGTTAAATATTAGAAGAGTATCATTTTCATAAATACATAGTAAAAAACTATTACATTGAAAATAATATTAACTAAAGAGTATAACTAAAAAATATATATTGAAAAAAAAAATCATTCATTTTGTAGAATATCAATAATTACGGGAATATGGAGTATAAATTAATAATATAGTATTTATTATACTCATGGTCAGCGTGGCTTTCTCCACCTTCACTAGCACACAAATGTCCCGTGCAACATGAAAATAAATATTGAGAATGTAACGTACATATTTTCATACAAAACTGAAGGCTTCAATAAATAAAGCAGATAAGAGAATAGAGGAATTTACTCACCTCTGCAACCAAGCAAGCAATAAATAAATAAACAAGCGTATTAAATAATAAATACTTTATTCTCAAAACTAATTCCTTTCTTTCTTTGATTTTCTTGTGCAACACAATAAAATTTCCCCTGCTTCTATATACTCTGTCTCTCAGGGTACTCTCTACAAAGAAAGCGACTTGATTCCTTTGCCGACTTATTTTTCTAAGGTTCTTTTCTTTTTCCTAAACTCTTTCTCGATGTGAATTCGTCTGTGTATCGTGTTTCTTGGATTTCGAACATTGTGTTCATCAATGGTACAGTGACTTTTCGTTCAGAAAACATAACAATGTGTTTATTTTTTAAAATTTGTTCCAATGTCATGATTAAAATTATATGTGTTTTATTTATTCTAACTAACATAACTGGAATTTGCATTTCTTTGATGTTCTGGTTTGATTTTGTTTTCATGCATGGCTAAATTAGAATGTTGCAGATTAAAAAATCTTGAAAAATTTTAGATTTATTTTATTGGAACATTTTTTTTTATATTTGTATTTTTAGATTGGTTATCAATATTCTATTTGATTTATGAGAGTAAAAAGAGATTCTGGAAACGTAAAGTTGAATTGCATTTTGTCGCATGGAATTGATATTGGCTTCAAAATTGATCCTAACTTGAAGTTGTGTTTTGGAATTTTTAAATCCAAACGTGATTCTTAGCCTCAATTTTATTATTGATTTCTTTTACATAAGTTTATCCATACATAAAACACTTTTCATTCAATTGATTTTAACTAAAGTAACTTTCCAACAAATTTATTTAAAATCAATTTTGTCACCCCATCCAAACAGATTCACATTTCAATGTAACATGTTCAAAACTAGCATATGCAATAATGTCAGTTTATTTTGCCAGAACATTTTGCTGAAAATGCCAAGTTTGAGTTTCAATTTAGTGTTTTAAAGAAACTAATTGCATGTTACTGCCATATAGATTTAATGGAAGAAAAGCAGCTAAACTTCAACCAGCCACTTTTATCAGTAAGGAGATTCTCATCAACAACAGCTTCTAAAGCAGACAACAAAAGAAAAACAACTGATAATTCATTAGCTAGAAGATTACCATCACCTCTTCCATCTCACAACAAATCAGAATTAAAGTCAGGTCCAGTAAGAAATGCTGGTGCTGTTCCTTTTGTATGGGAAAAAACACCAGGAAAACCCAAACATGATGAAACCAAATTACAACATACACATGCTGTTGTTGAACAATCTCCTGTTACTCCAAACCTTCCACCTGGTAGAGTACCAAAGTTTATGCAACAAGATTCTGATATAGTTACTGATAAGAGAATTGGAAACACTTTTTCCAATTCTCAAAATGTTGAATCTTTGGATAAGAAAGTAATGAAACATGAGAGTTCAAAAGAGGGAGGTTCTGATTCAGATGATGATGATGATGGAGATGAGACTTATCAAGATGCTGTTGAAACACTTTCTAGGACTGAATCATTTT
This sequence comes from Cicer judaicum, assembly GCA_037974835.1. Classification (NCBI taxonomy): domain Eukaryota; kingdom Viridiplantae; phylum Streptophyta; class Magnoliopsida; order Fabales; family Fabaceae; genus Cicer; species Cicer judaicum. The sequence goes on along the minus strand of JBBPBS010001143.1, from coordinate 3,925,339 downwards.
TCATGAGTGGATATGATGATCAAGAGGTACAAGTTCAACAACAAAATGGAAGTTTCTCGAGCAGCGAGCAACAAGCTCGCGATTTCATGATCGATCGGTTTTTGCCTGCTGCTAAGGCAATGATATCTGAAACACCTCAGTATGCTTCTAAAAAGACAATTGTTGGACAAGGACAACATAAACAGATGTGGAAAATTGGGAGTACAGAAAAGTCCTCTCCTCTTAGTCAGCATAGGCTGAAATTGTTGCGGCATAAGGAAGGAAGTGTGTTTGAAAGCGATGATTCTGAAAACTATAGTACTAATACTGCAGCTTGTGGACTATTTCCTCCCTTCTGTCTTTTGAATCCAATGCCAGGTGTAACAATGGCGAACAAGGTTCAAAATAATGCAAGTTGTAATTCAGCTTCTTCTCATATTGAAACTACAGACGAGGTACTAACAGTCTAATTTGCATCTATCTGACTTTCTTTCATTTTTCATTTTGTTATTACTCCAATTCATGTGTAGTTTATCTTTATTGCACCTTTCTTACTCAGCAGCATGGGAAAAAGTCAGAAGATTCAAAGTCTGATTTTACAAAAGACAGAGAGATTTTTAGTCATGAAAAAACTAAACCAGTCACCAATCCACATCGAATGGGCTGCAGCGAATCATTAGCATGCGAAAGCACTCAACTTGAAACTAGCTATGATAGGCCAGTTATTGAAAAAACTCTACATGTTGATTCTGTACACAATAAGATCAAGTTCCAAACCAATCACAAAGGAGATGATTTTGAGAATTTGAAAAGAGATAGTGGCAACCAAGGAAGTGACTTAGATAAGGACTTGGTGTTAATTTCAAGTCCACAAATAGTTGAATGTAAAAAGATAGATGATGATGATGATATCCTTATTAAGAATTATGAATTTGATATAAAGTGTCAATCAGCTGCCAAATGTAATTTAGCTAGCTTTAAGATGGAAGATGATGATGATGGGAAAATTGACTTAGAAAGCCAATGTGGTATGAAATTAAGCAATAAGGACATATTTGATCCAGCAAATTTTTTTGAGATTCCTCTTGTACTTTCTTCACTGAAAGCTCCATCAGAGTCTTGGCTTAAACGTACTTTACCTGCCATTTCCACAAGGAACACATCTTCACATACCAACCTTGCTTCAAATATTTATTCAAGAAGCCAAACTCAAAAGACAGCATCAGTGTGTAACAAGTGTGAAGCAATTGTTAATTCTTCTAATGTGCAACATGACCACCTTCTGCTCCGTGAGGTAATTCGGTACTAACTCATTCTCATATTAAGTGTGGTCTTTAAAATATTTCAGTGTCAAATTATTTGTCACATTAGAATATTGAGAGAGTATTATTTACTTTTTTTAATATATTTAGTCCTTCTACCTAACTCCTAATGCACTAAGAACTGTTCTTTTAACTATTTTATTGGAGTGAAGTATTCATTATCTTTATTGATGATTAATATTCGTCGACTGACCACCATTAGTAGAGTTTTCTGTTCCAACCATACTTTTTCGACCACCATTAGTAGAGTTTTCTGTTCCAACCATACTTTTTCGATCTACAAAGCTCGAACTTGAGACTTAACTTACTTAAGAGTTAAGATACAAACTCAGTTCCAATAAAACTAACGTAATGTTGGTACACTAAGAATATTCTAATCAACAATCATTATTTTAATGTGAAAATGATTATAATTAATGATTAGTGATTTCTTTTAAGATGTACGCATTACCTCAAACAACAATTCATATTGCATTGAAGAACAAATTTTCTATGTGCATTTTTTTGTGTAACAACTAATGTGGGAATTACATGGCTTGAGTCTTACAATTTTTTCAGGAACTATTAAAACCAATTGCAGAAGAAGATTGAATTTGTCAGAAAGAAGGCTTTTATAAGTTGAGTGCTCGCTAAAATGTACAACAGCTATGGCAATGTAATTTTTAGCATCATTGTTGTATGTTACCATCCTTCTGGTAACTTTTTGTAATTGAAATTGTAAATCACGATTTCCTTTTTCTATCTTACAGTAAATGTACTTAATAAGTAGGTGGCAATTACATCATTGTATAGTGATATTTTTTGTCCCAATTATAAGAAATTTTTTAGAGATTTTTTTAGTTCTATTTATAAGAAATAATTGTGATTTTTAAGTTGTATTTATTATTTAAATAACTTTTAATCTTTATTTTAATATTTGTCTTATAAATATTAATAAGTGTATTTAATGTCTCATAAATTTTTGACGTATTTAACGATAGCTAAGATTTAAATAATCATGTAGTCAAGTGGACTCTAATCTTACATTTGATCATACTAATATAGATAACGTATAAGACGATGTTATAGACGATGTTATAGACGATGTTATTTTAAATAATAACTAGAGAGTTGTATCAAGCATATTGGTATAATAATAACAAAAATGTGGACATCTTCGTATACACTTTAGGCTTTTAAAAGAATAAATATAAAAGAAAATGATGTGATATGTTGATGATGTAATAGAAATAGAGAAACAAAGATAAAATAAGATGATTAAAATTATGAAGTATACATGTATCGTTACTCTAATAATATTTAATAATAAGTAAGAAGAATTTTTTTTAGGAATAATTTTTGACAATTTATATGATATTCTTTAAAATAAAAGTGTATATTAATTTTTTAACCAATAAATATTTTATTTTTCTCCACATTATCATCTATATACTATTTATTAAGTTGACCAAATTATTTATACTCTTTTCAATTTAATCCCCTTAAATTTAATAAATTTTTGTCTTAATTTTTTTTTTATTTTAATTAAAATTAATATTATTATCAATACAAAAGGTCATAACTCCTTCCTTTTTCTCGCGAAACTGCCCCACCATAGTAAGAAATATGCTGTCCTTCTACCGTAGTGAGAAAAACTTTTCATTCTTCTTCGCGAGAATATCACTTCTCTAAAAACTTTTCATTCTTCTACGCGAGAATATCACTCCTCTATCTCACTCTCAATTCGTCTGTGTTTTTGTCTTGGTGCAATTGACCACGAACTCTCATTGTCACTTGTTTTGAATTTCGCCTTTGATTTTTAATGAACTAATGATGAACATAGACAATGCAAAACAATGAAGAGAGACGGTGAATAAATGGTCCCTTAACTTAATTTCAGATCACATTTTAGTTTTTTATCTTTTTTTTTTCGAGTTGGTCCTTTATTTTAATTTTAAGTGACAATTTAATATTTTATGTTTTAAAATTTCAATAATGTTATCATTTTTTATACAAAAAAATTATCAAAATTTTAAACCAAAACCCATAAAATTAATAACCATCTTCAATATAATGCAAATTTTATCAAATTCATAACTCAAATATTCAAATACACTCATATTTTCATCTTCAAACAACATCAAATAAAGAATGGAAATATGAGTTTATTTCAAGATTTAAGTTATAAATTTGATAAAATTTGTATTTTATTGAAGATGATAATGAATTTTATGGCTTTTATTTGAAAAATTTAATGCTTTTTTTAATTTTTATAAAAAAAATGACAACATTGTTGACATTTTAAAACATAAAATTCAAATTGTCACTTAAAA
>JBBPBS010001143.1:3899224-3921224 GCA_037974835.1 Cicer judaicum | reverse complement strand
AGTATTCATTATTAATAAATATAAAATAATATATAACAAATATTTATTATTAATATAAAAAAAATAATGAGACTAATATTTAACACCGTTAAATATAAAAAAAAATTATGGAATAAATATTTACTACTACTAAATAAATAAAATTTATCGTTGATTAAATCTTTTAAAAAATTTATGAAATAAATATTTGTTATTAATACATAAAATATACATAATAAAGAATACATATTTAGTTTATATCTTTTAAATAAAATAAAAATAGATATAATATATTATTTATAATTTATTATTAATACAATACACTATAAATATTTATCATTAAAAAATTATTTAATTTTAGTGTTTTTTTTTTAATAACGTCTGTATAAAATTAAAAACAGATACAATACATTAATTATACAAAAATTCATATACAAGACACATCTTATACTTATGTGAATGCACGGAACTCTTACTAGTGTTCAATAAAAATATATTAAAATTGAAGGAGTGTTATTTTATGTTGTTCTTCCTCAGCAGAACTTAAACAGCAAAGCTGAATGAAATGATATTTTGAACTGGAGAGCAGTGGATTTGGAGGAGGAGTTTCTCTGATTTTAATAGTAGGTTTGAAAGTTATGTCCTGCTTCATAATTTTCTATAAGGTTATTTTGTTAATTCTTCTTATGATTATTTGATGTCTTTTCATGCTTATTTAGAGGTTTTGTGTTGTTCAGCTATTTAGTTTTTGTTTTTGTTTTTGGAGGTGTAGAGACCAAGTTCTAGCTTTCTTATGACAACAAATATAGAAAAGATTTTCTACATGATTGAATCTTTGTGATCCTTTTGCGATCCATCCTCTCTAAAATCGATTAAAAGAATCATTTTTTCAATTTTTAAAAAATATCCTATATATGTTAAATATATATTAAGATATAAACACTGCAATCGGAAATTTTCTTTTTAAAACCCTCCAAGAAGTTAAGACATTATAAAAACATTAGTTTAAAAATTATGAATACAAAATACAAACACATCCATCCAGATCAAGGAGTAACAACTTACCAACAAAATAGCTACAAAATTTGATTTACAAGATTCAACAACGTAAATACATTTACACGTGTTATTCAGTGTGGGACTATGCAAAATTTCAGAGTCCATAGAAGAAACCAGTGTTAATCTTACGAGCTATATCCTTTTTCAATTGAAGTGAAACTCAAAGACTCAAGAGGAACTGCATCACTGTTGTGGCGTTGTTCCTTCCAAGTTCCAACAGCTTGAACGCAAAAGCGCGGTGGCGATCATCTTAATTATCCTTAATTGGATCTGCCCTCTTTTCGGTGGGACCATTTGCGTAGATTTACTCCTTTGTTTGCCATCTCTGTACTTCATTAGCAGTACTTGGGATGAGTCAATTGGGTCGTTAAATTGCATATTGATTTTTAATGCAGTGATGATAGTTGAAATTGAAAAGGGTTTGAAACAGAGGGAAACTTGTTATGAAATGGGATTGCCAGTGAGGTTGCTTTAAAGACTGTGGGAACTAGAGACTGTAGCAGGCGTGTGGTCCAAGAATCCAATATTAGTATTTGCTTTTCTCCTTTTATTTTTTAATTTTGAAGGTTTTTTTTTTTTTTTTTACTTTTTTTTTTAACGAGAAAGGGATTATTACTAACATGTTTTGAAATGTTTTTTTATTTTACTAAAATTTTGAAGTAGTTATCTAATCACTATATGAACTTGTTATCTATTTATTATATCTATCATATATTTTTGTTTGTTTATAACTTTATTTTTGTGATCATTTTACAAAAAACATTAATTTTGAACTGTAATAGAAAACGTGCAAATAAGCGAAGACATATATTTATAGTTTAAAACAAATTATTTTAATTAAATATAAAATTATTTATATATAGAGTCATTCATGTAAACGTTATTTATGCAAACACACAATAAGTATCCGGTATGGAATCCTGCCGCATCATTAAGTGCTTGAGGCGTATTTGGGAATAATACGGCTGTCATCCATTGTCTGCGCTATTGATTTAAACACTATTTGCACCCTCACCATATTTGAATGGGTATTTGTTTGTCGAATATTTAAACATTTTTGCAATATGTATGACTACAAATATTCAAGAATATTATACTTAAAAAGAATTATATTCACACAAAAAGATAATTTATAATTTTATTAATTTATTAACGAATATGGGAGTTTCTGGTATAAATACTTTTATATTTGATTTATCAAAAAAATATCTTTATATTTATATGAAATATATAGTTATTTTAGTTTCTGAATATGCAATATAGTATTATTATTATTATTATTATTTTAATATATTAAAATTATTAAAACATATTATAATGTGTTTTTGTTAGTCAACTTAATTTAAAAAATTATTAAAAAAAATATTTAAAGTACATTTATAATTTTGATATATTCATAAATCATAATAACAATGTTTCAAACATTATCACCAAACCACCAATGGTTTATTTATTTTTTGATAAAATGAGGGGACATATCCCAAATAAAGAAAACTAAAAAGTTAAACGAAAAGTCTCAAATACATAATAAATAAATAAAAAGAGACCTTGTATCTTTATATGATAAGTGAATATAATATGAGCTCTGTAAGAAGTTTGCCCCAACTAAAGTTTGCTATCCAGACAATACTATTATTGCCTTCACATCAGGTGTCATTAACATGGATATGTCAGTCAAAACTAATAAGGTATCTAATTCACCGAACGAGTATAAGGATGACCCCATTAAAGTTGCAGCTCCTTGCTACTATGTTTGTCAACGTTATCAAATCATTTTCTACAATGAGACGAGTGACACTCTGGCTTCTAGCCAAACTCATCCCAATAAACATGGCCCACATTTTCACTTAAGAGCGTCACAAAGTTCAATCTTGTGAGTGTAACTTTTAAATCATCTACCCGTTGAATCCCTTATAAGATATCGATAACCTAGTAACTTCAAATAATAATTGTATGCACCATCACAATTTAGCTTGCCTCATCATTTCTGAGGACACTGTCAATCTATGTAAACGGTTTTAGATTGACGTGTCTTTCTTATCACTTTATCATTTTTGAAGTTGTTGATATAATTCTCCATTTTTTTAATCACAAAGATAGAATCCACATGACGGTGAATGTTTTCTTTAAAGAGTGGTTTGTTTCTCCAATTCCATAAATGCGAAGAAACTACCATAAAAGTTAAAAACCAAATATCCCAATGTGCTCCTTGTGCATGTTTGTGTAGGTTGTCGAAAATACATACCTTGTCGCTCAAATAAGTGAAAAAGTTAGTCATATAATCATGAGCCACCAACTTTATCCAAATTTGAGTTGCATATATGCAAACTCTTTGAACATGGATGATGGTTTCTTCCTCATTACACAAGTAGGACAAATTGGTGAGATACCCACACCCCATGTACTCCTATGTGAATTTGTAAAGAGATGCTCGTGTATTGCAATCCATGTGAAAATTAGAATTCGAAGTGGTCTTTCCACACCCACAACTTTTTCCAATCCCCTTAAATGGGTTGAGAATTCTCACTCATAGGCTCATATGCATTTTGACCTGTGAAATGACGGGTGCTAGTTTCTCTACAACTAATGTAATTCAACCCATCAACATCAAAAGGTGCATGAAGGGCTAAGACTTGGTTCACAATCCAGTTAGGCCAATTAGTCTTATAACGTGTTTGGATGAGAGAATATTTTTACAGAACACAATTTTTTAAAGGGAATTCAAATATTTCATGCAAATTACCTTGGATAATAAATTTGGAAATTTTTTGAAATGGAGGAGTTTCACAAGGTATTTTATCAAAACTAAATTTAGAAATTTTCAAATACCACCTAAAACCTAAAAAATTCAAATACCACCCAAAATCTAAAAATTTCAAATTCCATGTGCATCATGACATGATCAAATTTACAATTTTGATCTTGTATGTTTCAAAATTTACATAATATTAATTCATATATTATATGTTTGTGCAATTTAGTCCCTAAACTTTTTCAAATGTTGCAAATTAGTCCATACAAATTTATAAAATAATCCGCCAACTTTTTCAAAATTTCAGTTAATAAATTTTTTAATTTGTCCCAAACCATTAGAAATTTTTAAAACTAGTCCAATTCTAAAAGAACATTTTCTTTAACTAACCAACAAAATTTTAGAATGAAAGAATTTAATTGAAGCATTTAAATTATCTATAATTATAATTTCTGTAAAATTTTCAATTATTCCTTCCAAACATACTCTTAAGGAAATTTAAATTCCAAGTTCCAACTCCACTAACAACATCCCTAACTAAAAGAGTAAAGTCAATTAAAGGTTGAATAGCTGTCCCTAGAAAGGAAGAACCGCGAGGAGACCATTTATCCGTCAAAAAATGGACATATTTTCCAATTCCAAAGCTGCCACACAATGTTATCTTAAAACCTGTCGCATATATCAACTAATGCTTTCCACAAAGGATAGTCACAAGGTTAAGCATCATAGCAACACAAATATCAATATTTCTACCATATTTAGTGTAAAGGACCTTACACCAAAGGTCTTCAGGTTTGTTGAGCAAGTTCCAAATCATTTCATGAGGAACAATTCATTCATCTCACGGGGATTACACATCCCAATGCCACATCTTTTTTAGGCAGGCCGCAAATCATCAGATAAAATTTTGGGAAGTGTTGCATACTTCATGTGACAATAAAGAATAAAACAAAAAATTAATTTAAAAAGTGTCAATCTACCAACAAAACTCAAATATGACTTGGAGCTATGTTGGCTCTCATATGGTTAACCCGTGTGATTTCAATATGGTTTAATATGTCTTCCTTGATACGTTGATCCACGTTCTTAGAGAAAAACTTTGGAGTTTTTTGGCTATTAATCTTTTGGCACGAGGCTTTACATAATTGGTCCAGGCATCACTAAGTTGGAGAGTTTTTTATTTTTATTTACAATAGACCCATGTGCGTTGGTGTAGAGTGAAAAATTCCGAACATACAATGGCAACCAAACCCAAGTATATAACCTCGCTCACCATTTGCCCCCCAAAAGAAAGCGTGTGGTTTTGGCGGGAAACTATAGAGTGAAGGAACGCAAGATGGCGAACAAGCTCATCAACCAGATGGCTTTGCCCAAATCCATCGCTAATATCTTCGCAGCTCGTAACATTATCACCGCCAAGGTATACCCCAACCCTCGCTAATTCCTCTTTTTCCCTTTTCTATTCGCTTTTCGCTCACAACTTCTGCAATGCATGCTCGAAGATTTCGAATCATTCACCTCTCCCACTACACTATCGATTTCCATTACCTAAATAGTCACGGTTTTCGTTTTTCACTAGAGTCGCTAATTTTGAGTTGTTATTTGAATTTTAATTGTAATTGCAATCATTCTTCCACTAGTAGCGATGCATTTTTTCTTCTTCTTATTTTTGTTTTGAAAATCGCAGGATGCATTATCTCTAACTGAATTTGAGTTGATGGAGTTGTTGGACGTTGGTATGGCAGAAGTAACATCTGCAATGGCGCACATTAGTGAAGTCGTCTGTCCACCTTGTCAAACTGTATGCAATATATAAACACCTTATTTAACTGCTTATAGCTAAGTGCTTATGTATAAACCATTTGTGTAACACAAGATAAAATAAAGTCAAACTGTTTTGTATAAGTTATAAGCTGTTTTTATAAGCTATCCTCAATAGCTTATGAAAATTAGCTAAAAAACAGTTATGGACATGTCATTAGTTGTTTCTATAAGTTCTTCCAAACAGACTCACAAGTGCTTATGGCAATAGATAAACTCAAATAAATCAATTCTAACAAACCTTATATGTGTGTGTGTGGCTGTGCACACATTCTTTTCTTTCTTTCTTTTTTGGTTTTTTGTTTATTATCAATTTTTTATCAGGAATTACTGAATCTTGTGATAATACTTTGGTAGGCATTACTTCTGATGGAGCAGCGAGTACGAAACGAGAGCTTGGCAGGTCACCTTCCCACTCGTCTGAAAGGGTTGGACGAAGCCTTGTGCGGTGGCATACCATTCGGTGTTTTGACAGAGTTGGTTGGTCCCCCAGGAATTGGCAAAACACAGGTATATTCTTGATTTTGTGACATTTAACTTATGAAAAAATAGAAGTGGTTGATTGTAGTCATATGTGTCGGTGTCCATTAGAACATTGAACACGCCATCGATCTGAATTGTTGGTGCTATATAGCGTATAACACTTAAGTCTTTTTTCTGGTTTGGATTATGGTAATGTTTGAGAATGTTTTATTAACCATTTATCAGGATCGGTGGATTTTATATTGCAGTTTTGCTTGAAGCTCTCATTGCTGGCTTCTTTGCCGGTCAATTGTGGAGGCTTAGATGGCCGAGTGATATATATTGATGTTGAATCCAAATTTAGTTCAAAAAGGTAGTTGAAACATGCGGGCATTATATTGTTGCTTTGAGCACTTTCAATCATAATTATACTATTTACTGCCGAATGTTTCGATTTCTTTTAAAAGAAATTCTAGTATCTTCTACTTGTGAATTTTCTTTTTGCCTAGATTGATAGAGATTGGAACAAAGAGTTTTCCTGAAATATTTCACAAGAAGGGAATGGCGCAGGAGGTGTGCAGATTGCTTTTCCTTTTCTTCTCCTATCTCTTTTTTTGTCTAGGTTTTCTGTCTCAACTGAATTTGATAATATATAGGAAGTAGGAGCTTCATGAGGATTGTTTTTACTTGACATGTCACAGATGGCTGGTAGAATTCGGATCTTACGCCCCACATCACTTTCTGAATTTGCTGAGAGGTGCGAATTTTCATATGACTTGATTGTGTAGCTATTCTCATCAACAGAAACTATGGTAAATAAAATCAAGACAACAATATATGAGAACTACATAAGAATTAGGTACCATATTAATGGGTTAAAAGACGAAAGCATACCGATGTTTGTTCATGTAAAATAACTTATGCAGTCTCAAAGGGATGATGTCTCATTGTAGAGGAAATTATAAGAACTAGAAGATGGTCATGAAAAATATCAAAGCTTTAATTCAGAAGGACAGAACAAAAGTAATGCAAAATAAAATGTGATAAATTGTTTTTCTCTCTAGAAAATAAAGAATAAAGAGAAACAATTTCTTTTGATGTTGTACAGGATTCAATAGTTATTAATTATTGTAGTTATGTGGTTATGTGTTGAGATAGTCACTTTTAGCCTAAATTTCAGTCAGACGAATATGGTATGTCATATTTTGTCTTCATAACAGAATGAAAATGTTGAGATTCCATATTGACCAGAGGTATGACAAAATTAGTGTATATAAGGTTTTGGCTATCACCACGCATTGACCTTGCTTTTGGGGTTGAGCTAGGCCTAGTCTAAACTCTAAGACGGTGTCGTAACCTATCCTGAATGTGATATTGGACCACTCATAGCCACACTCCAGATGTTCAATCCTAGGTGTGCGGGGGTGTCTTGCGATCTGTCCCTCTAAATACCCGGTCCTGGGCGTGAGAGTGTGTTGAGATCTCAACATCAACTAGAGACATGCCAAATTAGTCCTTATAAGTTATATCTTATAAGTCCGTGGCAAATCTTTACTACATAGGTTTAGTAAATATCATTCTTTATTTTGTTCCAATATTTGTTTTGTTCGTTTCTGCAGTTGAAACAGGTTAATGATACATCACACATACTCTGTCAAGACCATCTTGTCCTTGGTCTTAAAGACATGCATGTTCACAAAATAGTAATCACTTCCATTTATATATGCCATTCAAAATCTCTTCAAAGAACTCTAGCAGTGAGAGCAAAGTTGATATCTAGTTTAAAAGTGGACTGGACCAAAATTTTAAATTTTGCGATGTAGCCTCAATCTTGGTTGTGGAGACATAAATTTTTTTGATGTCATGGTCCATATTTCAGTTAAAAACATTTTTTTAAAACCTTAAACTGGCTATGCCAATTGGGTTTCTCTTAGTATTGAAGTCTGTTTGTGATTCATGACACTCTAAATTGATCTGCTAATTTTCGTGTGTAATACTTCCTGCTTGTAACATTTTGCTGATTATGCAGATAGGAACTGTCATAGCTCCTATTTTATTCTGCCTTTTCTTTCTAAGTTTATGTAAGATAACTGTATGACATAATGTGTTAATAACACTACCAGTTTGCAACGGATCAAAGTATCACTCCTCCAGCAACAAGTGAAGTTGCTCATCATTGATAGCATGGCTGCTCTTGTTTTAGGGTGAGCTTAAATTTTGGGCAATGTTTTGCGAAGAATGTAGTCAAGGATGCTCTCTTCAAAGTTATAATACTTCTTTGAAAAGCAGCAGTGTCCAATTAGGATGGTATATGTGACTATGTGAGGAGAAATAGAAGGAGATCAGAGGATCCCATCTTCTGAATTAATTAAACAGCTACAGTGTAACAGAACAACTAACCAACAATGCTGGCTGCAGGTTCCTAACTATTCTTCCAATCCAGTGAATAAAACCATTTGATCAACACCTCCAATTTACCTGCATAATTTTCTTTTATGTCAACCAACTTTATAGGTTGTACATTCAACTGTTTTATTTGATAGCATTGGGGCAGAGGTTGGGCCTTAGGCTTTCTTCAAAAGGGAGATTTGAAAAGCTGGGTTGGTTCTGCGGTGATGAGGTAACTGTCACCTGTATGAGATCTGGCCAACCCTCTCTGATAAGGCCCATAACAATGGGAACTTTCATTGAGTTTTTAGCTAATATCTTCATTTGGTAATGTAAAGCTGCAGGTTCAGAGATACTTGATAGCCCATTTGGAAGTCCATTGCTCTCCTATGGCTATTTTCTTGTTTTCCCAACTGGTCTCACACCCTTAGAAAATTTCCTCTCAATTTAACCAACAACACATCTCTATGCTGTGCCCGTGTCAACTGATTTACCTTCTCAACCTTAAAGGGAAACGTAGTCTCCTTTAAAAGTAAAGGAATTTCTAATTTCCTTTAATGCTCATCCAAATACAAACTAGCTCTTTCTGCTTCCAACCCGATGTACATATTCGCCAATTGCCACACCTGAATTTTGGTGCCTTCCCCCCTGCACGGTTCTTCCATCAATTGGGTGAAGTTCTTCATCATCTTCAACTAGGCTAGTGCAGAAGATACAATGAACAGTACATCTCTTGGTATTCAAGAGACCCGAACTCTCCACAATAATGATTACACTCAATGCCTTCTCTCTCATCTCTTGTCTTCTTTTCCCTACTCTGCTAATTATCTCAACTAATAGTTGGTTAGTTGTTTTGTTACACTGTAATTGCCTTCACTACTTCAAAAACTGGGACCCTCCCTCCTAATGGAATGTTGCAGCATATCATTCTTATGATATACTCCTATTCATTAACGTCTCATGATGCATAGAAATTGGTTACTTTTTCTGTTCAGTGAACATGATTGTGGGGCCTCTAGGCAACAAGCATTGGGTTGGCACGTCTCTTTCATCAAGTAAGAACCATACCATATTTACTGTCATACTTGTGAGATTTTAGCGAAGTGCAATTATGTGTTTCTTCCCAAAGGCAGTACTGATTTTGAACATGTTCAGGTCACTTGCTGAATTTTCACGAATACCAATTGTATTGACAAATCAAGTAAGATCTCATATTGGTGATGAATCTCTCATGTATTCCTTTCAAGGTATGATGAACAAATTTATTTTTGAATTACTTTTAACTAGAGTTAACATATCATTGGACATGTTAAGCAGCACAGAGCCGCCCTACAAAAGAAGACAATCCAATTACATTTGATTCTCATCTTGTTGCTGCTTTGGGAATTAACTGGGCTCATGCGGTGACCATCCGTCTTGTACTTGAATCCAGATCAGGTTGATTAATTTGCTGTGATTTTTTACCTCTTGATTTTAAATGTAGTCTTCTGTAACAAAAGTTTGTGTTCATGCAACTTTACTCAAACAATTGGAGTGGGTGGGGATTTGGGTTTAGGTCATCAGGTAAACTCACGATACTGAATTCTTAGATGCTTGTTATGTATATCACTTTCACTTAATAACAAGTTCTAGGGTGATTGGAGTCTTCCAGCTTGTTTGTTTAAACGAATTTGTTTGTACACATGAAAAAGAGTGAAACAAGAAGTTAATATCAATTGTGAATCATCCAACATTTTTTTAAAATAAGAATTTTGTGTGGACGAGTTTTAACAAATGTCTCCATTCTTAGTTAAAACTCTTATCATATCTAAAGGGTAAAGGAGAGACATTGAGCACATGGTGTTATAATTTACAAAAGAAAGTTTGAATAATTGTTATACATGACACTGGCCTTATACCCAAGTTTGTATGACAGCATTTGATCATTTAGCCCATCCCACCTAATGAGAAAAAACTTGATTGTTATTTTGTTGTTTTTAGGGTATGTTTGGATTAGCTTATTTTGGATTCCATATTTGTAACTTTCAATCTTACCAAACTTAGGGAGGAAAGAGAAATACTAGGCGTTTGGGTCAAGATCAAGTATAGTACAGTAAGTAAAAAGCCAACCTAAAAACACCCAAGTCTAACTTACACAAATAAGTTTCTAACTTAGCTCCAAGATACTATTTAACGCAGGATTCCTAGTATTCTGAAAAATTAGTGTCAATCATCGTTTATTTATTGGGATAAATGGTTGTGTTTGTTAGAATTACAAATTTGAATTTCAGATCACCAGTTTCCTGCAGCAGGTCAAAGGTTCATTAAGTTGGCAAAATCTCCAATGTCACCCCCTTTGGCTTTCCCTTTCAACATTACTTCATCAGGGATTGTTCTGCTTGACGATGATGGGATAGAGATGAAAGGGCCAGAAATAAACACTATACACTGCCAAGGTTTGCCACTTAGTACTTTTGATGTTAGGTCTGCTGAATGCATTTTAAGTGAGTATAAGAATTATTTGGAAAGATAAAACCATAGCATATGTAAAGAGTGACATTTACAATTAGTTGTTCTCTATATATTGTAAGCATGAATTCACTGAGAAAAAGTTCTTATTCTGGTTGATATTCTGTGTTAAATGTGACAAATATGAGGTCTAGATGTTCTTCTCGCAAGAGTAAAACAAGTATGGGTTGGGATTTATATACATAAACTGTTAGTATTGACGTACTTAAACTCTTTAATAACTTGGCACAAGTGTTGAGTTTCATCAAATGAACGAATGATTGAAAGTTCCAAGCAGTAGATCTAGTCTGCAAAATTTCATAATTTAAGAATTTAATTGTTACTTAATTGAGCCATTTATTTAATGTATAACACACCGTTTAAAATATAAGTAAATATTTATTGTTATATAAATATGCCTGATCAAGATGATTTCACATGATTCAATAGATGGACTAGTTAATTATGTGTTCTATAGATTATTAGATTGTATAAGTGAATACTTACACCTACTGTTAAGTGCATCCTCTATCCTGTAATATAGTCACTGTTCTAAGCATTACTAAAAATTATAAATTTTAGGTTACACTTTTTCTATGGTTTCCTTTGATTGTCTAAATATTTTAAAGCTCAAATCTTGACTTACCAATGCTGTTTTTTTAATGAAAAACATGCAGGCCAAAATGCTTTGTTTAATTTTGAATTTTGAAAGGGTAAGGCACCTAGTATCAGTCCATAGTATGCGTCTTTCAATTATATGGGATATGGCATGACACACTGTTCATATATTTTTGGTCATCTTCTAGTGAAAGGAGAAAAGTTGGACTTTGGATTACTAGTTCACTTCCGCAATCTATCTTCTTTCACATATTCCAAGGTTAGTTTAGTTATTTGAGCTGGATCTTCCATATTTATTAGTTCCAGTTGTATAACTTAAAATATGTAATTATGTTGATAAATTATGGAAAAGAGTCCATATTTATGTTCATTATTGTAATCATGAGTTTATTCACGACTCGTGAGATTCTTTATGGTAGTTAAATCTGAAGTCTTTTCTTTATGGTTATTATGAAAAATATGCAACAACTATCTACTTAGAAAATTTTGCTTGGGATGTATAATGCATTTGCCTTGATACAACTCTTAACAACATCAAAAGGCCTAAATGTCTTAGCTCAAGATTGTTGTCAGTATACAGGGCCGGTTCAAAAACTTGTTGGCCTAAAGTAAGTGTTTGGCGATGGCTCATCCTGCCCCCCACAATTCTCGGTGTTTTACCGGATCATATGATTTGATATTGAAAAATGAAATTAATGAGTTTACTAGAAGTTCCAATTTGATAGTTTTTGTGTGTGCACATTTTAAGTAAACATTGAGGATGGATAAGCAACCACTCAAGTGTTAATGTGAGGCTTTTAAGTAAAATCTAATGCAGTATAATCATAGTACATTGTAAAATAAGGAGGAACAAAAAAAAAACATTAAAAAAATAATATAAAGTTTATATAGGAACTGAACTTATAATTAGTGTCTTAACCATTAGGTCATCGGTATTTTTTAAATCAATTTATTAGCTACTACACATGTCTATTAAGTTAAAATATTGGCAAGACCTAAAACTATTTCTTTACTTGCCCAAAGGTTGAGCTGGCCCTTTCAGTAAATACAATTTCATGTAGGAATGGTGCAAACATTTTCTGAATGATTTTTGCTTGAATTTATGGAGAATATCATACTACTAAAATAAGTAAAATATTATCTTATAGCATTTTGTGACCATCTTTGGAGCTGGGCATGTTTGATGATTTTGAAGGGTTAAAATGACTTCAGGTATCAATTTTGATTCTCCTAAATTTTGGAAATGTTAGTAAAATCTTAGTAGTATCAGCCATATATCTCTTGGCAATTGTGATGGGATCATATCTCTGATATTATAAAAACATCCTTGACAATATCTTTAACTTTTTTGTCTTTGATTTTCATTTTGAAAACTAACAATTTAAAAGAAACCTATAATTAACAAAATATATATTGGTTATGTTATGGTATTAATTATCATGTATTGTCAATGAAAAATGTTTTATACTGTCGAAATATTACAACTATTTATGAATATGATTTTAGAGAAATTATGGTGGTAAAATACAATCATCTCTAATGGTTTAACGGTTGTGACTAACTGATAATGTAAAACTCTTTATACCGACTGTGTCTATGAATTAAATTAATCTAATCATATATTAAATAATAAAAGGCTAAATATCACATGTGGTCCCTTAACTTAATTTCAGTTAACGTTTTAGTCATTTTTTTTTTAATTTAGTTCTTTATTTTAATTTTAAGTGACAATTTGATTCTTTATATTTTAAAATGTCAACAATGTTATCCTTATTTTTTGCAAAAATTCAAAAATTCATCAAAAATTTCAAACAAACCCCATAAAATTAATTGTCATCCTCAGTATAATGCAATTTCATCAAATTCATAACTTAATTTTTTACATAAACTCATATTTTCATCTCTAACAACATCAAATAAAGAATGATAAAAATAAGTTTATTTAAAAATTTGAGCTATAAATTTGATGAAGTTTATTTTAT
The DNA here is from genome assembly GCA_037974835.1 of Cicer judaicum. Taxonomy (NCBI): domain Eukaryota; kingdom Viridiplantae; phylum Streptophyta; class Magnoliopsida; order Fabales; family Fabaceae; genus Cicer; species Cicer judaicum. The sequence goes on along the minus strand of JBBPBS010001143.1, from coordinate 3,907,676 downwards.
ATCAAAGAATGTAATTAAATTTATAGGTTTTGTTTGAAAACTTTGATGCATTTTTTAATTTTTGTAAAAAAAAAAGATAACGTTATTAACATTTTAAAACATAAAAGATCAAATTGTCACTTATAAATGACCAAATTGTGAAAAAAAAATAAGTTAAAAGACTAACACGTCAATTAAAATTAAATTAAAGGATTCCATGTGATATTTAGACATAATAAAACTTGAAAATATAATGTCATGTCTAAGTTGTTATACGTTAATTTTTCAGCAAAGGAAGTCCTGACAGAAATCAACAAGGATGGGGACAAGGAAAAAACTTAGGTGGGAAACTGAGACAGGGATGGGGGAAATATTTGGAGATGGGATAGAGAATTGTCGCCGTTGACATCGCTATGAAATGAGAGTAGAACTGGACTTCATTCCATGTGCTAAATCTACCCAAATTAATCTGCTTGGACTTCATTTTTTCTTGACCCAATCCTGTGTGCAGTCTCATCGGCGAGTTGATCGTAATTAATTTGAAGTTTTATATTGCACTATTTTTTAAACAATATTTTAAAATCTAATCAATAGTACTTTAAAAATATTAATTTTATCGATAGAAAATTTTCATAATAATAAATATAAATAAAAAGATTAACATCTATTTGATTTTGTTTTAGAAGTTTCAAAAAGATTTTAATTAATGAAAAGGTACTTTGATGATTTTATGATTAGTTTACTATGTTATTGCTTCATGTATGTTTATAAGCAATGGACAATTAGTTTAGATACAAGTACTCGTCAAAAGAATTTGGGCACGAGACTATGGGTTCGCCAAAAAAAGAAATAGTATTATTAATTATTAAGACATACATATGGGTACTCTTCAAAATTATGGACAAAGTATCTATGACATGTATCCAATATTGATACTTTTAGATGCTTTTTAATATGTATCTCAATTTTTTTAAATATTAACTATCATACACTTGGGATACATTATGGATACAATGGAACATGGCATAACCAATACATCTTTGTCTTTATTGCAAGAAAATAAACTCTCTACTCCCATACCTAAAAAAAAAAAGTTTGAAATCTGTTTTTATTATTATTATTATTATTATTATTATTATTATTATTATTATTATTTACAACTTCAATATCATTGAAAATGTTAAATTTTTTTTAGTTTTAAAAGATACGGTAAATTTCATTATAATTAATTCACATAATTACGAGATTTTCTATTCGAATTTAGATAAGATTTCAATATCGACATTTATCAATTGAGTTAAAAATTAAAGACTAAAATGTATTTTAAAAGTGACAAAAACTCCATAATTTTTGTTATGATCACAATTCACAAGTATGTTTTTTATAATTTATAATCTTTATAATTATACTTTAATGAATAATGATCGATGTCTCTTTTCAAATATCTTGCATCGATCTATTCAAGTTTTTTATCTATAAAACTTTGTTCCCGTGTTTGTATCTTGAATTTGTAAAATTGTTACCTTCAAGACTTTTTTGTGTGTATAATTCAAAACTGTTACCTTAATTCCATTTTAATATCACCATCGGTTTATTGTTCATTAACATGCGCATCATTGATTATGAAGACTAATGCCATTTTGGAAACTATCAGAGTATCTTAGAAGTTGGGTTTAGGAGAGAAAGAGAGTGGATGATTTGTTTTTCTTTTTTAAATTAATAAAGCTATAAAATGTTTCTCAAAATAAATTAAGTGTGACTGAGATTGTTATAGGATCCTTTATCATGTTATTTTTTCTTTCTTTCAAATTTTAAATAAATATCAAAATTCTCCAAAACCCAACTCCCAAAAAGACGAGTTTCAAAATCTCAAACATAGAAGTGACATGCATGATTATACTAAGGAAGTGCATGTGCTTCTCGATTAGATCACAGTTCCATATATACTACCATATCTTGATCTTAAAATATCTTAGAAATTGCATATGCATGACGAGGATGACAATTTGTCAAGTGTCTAGTTTATTAATGATTTTTAACAATATAATATATATTGGCATGCACTCCTTCCAGGTTCAGTTCACAAATTTTTCTTTGTATAAGAATCGGGAATCGGGAATCGGGGAAAGGAAGGTTTTAAATCTTAACGTAAGAAATGCTAGGAATTGGTTGCTTGTTCATAGCTAAAGTACATAATAATTATAATTCCTTCTAGCTTTGGTTTTTTAATCGATAGAAAAGTACCTGCGACAACAAGCCAAAGATTCCACTGTATTTAAGTCTCTCTCTAGTTAGCTTTTTATTTATATATTAATATTGTCACATGATTTCAGATTGGACAAATTGGCCTCTATATATTGTTTAATTGTTCCTATATATGGCTGCTACCAAATATGAACGATATCACGCAATTCGATCTGACTTTTTCCGAATTAAAAAAGAGGCGAATGATTTCCAAAACCTTGACCTTATGTCTTTGAAACTTGTTTAACTCATAGCTTAAGGTACTTACAATCAAATATTATTTATAATTGATTAATACTGATATGATTGATATCGTTCTGTTCTGATGGCTGATCCTCTTTTCTTTATTGATTATTAACGTGGCATCCCCCAAATGTTAGCCTCATTCAATAGTTTATAAGACAAGACAACCTTGTAAAACTTTAATATTTCTAGTAGCATCATATTCTGTGCCCTTGACCAACATTTTAATACTATTTTTGGTTCGCATGATGATTCGCTCCCTTAATTAATTGAGTTTAATTTTAGTATATTGTTATTACGATGAAAGTTTAATATTTTAATGATTTAATAATTGTGATTGATAAATTTCAAAATATTTCAAAGATAGTATATACGAATTAAATTATTTTAATTAATTTATACTTATTAGGTGTTGCCAACTTTTGGTCCACTTAACTTCGCATCATGTTACTGAAATATTGCTGTGAAGAATCCCATTTTTAAAGAAAAAACTGTTTCCCAATTAGCATTTGGTTCAATCAAGTTTACTTTTTAACATCCACTTTTATCCTTTTACTTTTCACTTTTTCCATCTGACTATATGACTCTACATTGCATAGAGAATAAAATTTATTCTGATATTTAAGTCACGAGTCTCCTATATCTAATGAACTAACGTTTTTGAATTATTTATGAGTTTAAATGTTAGCAATTGGTGTTTTGTTGATAGTTGAGCAACATAAATGGGTACTCATAAATGCAAGATTAAGATACACTACGCAATATAATATTGATAGATGAGTCAAACCGAAAGAGGGAAAACGTTAAACAAGTTTACCACTTATTAATATATATATATATATATATATATATATATATATATATATATATATATATATATATATATATATATATATATATATATATATATATATAAATTATTGACATATTATCTTTTCAAGTGAGTGACAATGATTTTCACACATTATTCCAAATGTATAATAAGTTTGAGATAAATAATCTTTTAAAGTTTCACGATCAACACTCTAGACATTTGTCTTTTTATATGATACAAGTTTGGAGTTGTATATTTCCTCAAGTCATGACATTAACAAGAAAATTTAAATTTAAGTGAAACATGAATGCTTTCTTATTAATTAGACCAATTTTGGCCTAAGAATTAACTAATTAGTCCATATTTTTTTTACTAAAAAATTGATATTGCATGGATCAACAATTCAATTCAGAGTCACCAAAAATGAAAAATAATGAATTTGCAAACAAATTTATAATATCTATATTAATAGTATAAAACGACAAAATGTTTATAAATATGACAGAGTCTATGAATATGACAAAATTGAAGTGTCTGAAATATTCATGTACGTAGAGTTGCGATGTTGAAGATGTCAAAATTATTGATTGAATTTGTAGTAGATTAAAGATGATATGTCAATCTGAAAGCAAACAAACACTGCAACGAGATGATAAATCATAACAACACTGCAATAAAAAGAAAAAAAACTAAAACAACGTCGTACTAAGATGACAAAATTATGAAACCACAAAAAGAAAGAAATATGTGAGAATCACTTACTTGGATAAAAGAAGATAAGAAAAACAATTTTAAAGAAGTAATTTCAAACTAAAAATTAGTTTTAAACTATCTATCTTAAACGAAGAAAATATAAAATATAAAAACCAGGCTTTCCAGCAAAATTTGTTCTTGAAAACACTCGTTTACCTAATTGATATTTGTTTTGAAGAAACCTTAGTCCCAATTTACTTTTTTTCTTTTTATTATCTTAACCTTAGTCCAATTTCTATTGGCATAAGTATAAATATTAATAATAACTCCAGTGGATTTTGATAGTTGGCGCTCGCATAAAATAAAGACGTTAACAAAATATGTGCCTCCTATAGAAAAAATTCTGTGCCTCCTAAATCCTAATTTGAAAAAACAAAAAAATAAAGTCATGTGTCTTTGAGGTAAATTATTTGCTACTTAATGTTTTGTTAGGTACTAGTATTTAATTTTAACTTTAAAATAACTTAAATATAAAAAAAAATATAAAATATCATATCAAACAAACTTTTTAAATATCTATGTTTAACTTCTTATAAAAATAAGACACGTCTCTGAATATGCTTTTAAGTTATATTTAAATTTATGAAATAAAATAAAATATAATACAATAAATGTTATACTATAATATTTCTTCCTTTGGATATTTAAAATTATAGAATAGAACATAACATAAAATATTAAAAGATATGAGATGAAATGATTTATTTATTTCACTCTATCATAAAATATTAAAATATTCAATCCTATTTTCTTCTATTTTATTCCTCTCATTTCCGTTCATTTGATCTTATGCTCACATGTCCACGGCACAAGACACGTCCTTGTAGAAACAATTAACGAATAATATATTTTTTATAAACAATAATATAATAGTTCTATTATATTAAGGAATAGTATAAACACATAAACGATATGATTCTTAAACCAATAATTGGGGGAGAGGAAAGTTGAAAGTGTCATTCAAATAATGAGGATGCAACCCTACCTGCTATCTCAAAGTGGGAAATTGATGAGAATTAAATAATAGCAATGATTTGAATTAAAATAATAGAAAAATCTAAAAGTTTGACAAACCGACGAGATAGGATATTAAAAATGCTTTTTCACGAATGGAGAAGAAGCATACACGTCTCCTTAAGCTCAAACCTCGTACATCTTGCCGACAAGGTACCAATCCCACAAAAGAAAACCTAATCTTTTTTTAGCATTATTCAATTCTTGAACTCTATTATACTTAACAACTAACAACTAAATTATATTTTTGTCCATAAGTTATTTTTTAAATTTCATGGTTTTTATTTCGGTTAAGTTTCTTAAACTACAAATTTTAGTTATTTTCCATCGCTTAAGTTAATTTTCTCTTTGAGTCTATAGAATATTTTGCAGGTGCTATTTGTGTTGGTGACTAAGAATGAGAAACTCTTTAACTATTGGGCCACGTACTCAAACTAGAAACTAATAAAAAGAATGGAATCGATTAAAAAGAAAGAAAAAAGAAAAAGTGTCTGACATTTATAACATAAGAAATTAAAATAAAACCAAATTTTTTTAAAAGATTAAAATACAAGCTTAAAATAATTAAAGAGTAAAAAAAGGAAATTTAGAGAAAAAATTCTGAATTACTACACCATCAATTATTATTTTAAGAAAATAACTTATTTTTTCATAATAAAAAATGATTTACATATTTATAATTTTTTAAAAATATTTAAATGAATTTAATTCATATAGACGTTAAATATAAAACGTTTGTATTTTTTAGTCAATCACAACTATTAAATTATTAAAAATATTTAATCTCTATTATATTATTTTTAAAGTTATGTTTATAAATAATTTTGATTAAATTATTAAAAATATTTAATCTCTATTATATTATTTTTAAAGTTATGTTTATAAATAATTTTGATGTGTTCACTTTGGCAAACTTTTTATATCGATAATATCTAATAATTAAATTCTATTTGCAATCATCGCAATATATTTGAAATTAAACATGGCTTTTATAATACAGTGGTTGTACACAAAATTATTATGACTTGAATATATTTGATAGTTGAACTTCGGAGGATTTTAGAGCAGAAGACTTTAGAGTGATAAGTTTATATTTTTATATATATATTTGCAAATTTAAAAAAATTAAAAGAATAATATTGAATAATCACATAACATTAATTATAAGTTATTTATAGATTTGTTAATTCAAAAAAGCATTATAAACCCTCTCTTCTCCCCCTTCAAAATCCTTATCCGAACATATAATCTCACATTCTCACCATCAGTAAGAAATGAAATGTTTCTGAATGGAATTACTACTTTAGTGTCTCCATAGTGATTTGTAGAAGGAATCACAATCTATGTGAATAGTCAAAATATCTAATATTCTCTACATAGTTCAAATTTTATTCAGTTCTCATGCTATCTTGTCTCTTGTGTCTCTCACTTTCTCCATCGCTTTGTAATTAATTATCTTATATTGTTGCAACCAAATTGTCTCACCAATATGAGTCGCCATCCATTTTAATTAAAGTTGGAAAAAATTAGAAAACTCTTAAAAATTAATTGTTTTTCTAAGAAAAAAATTCTCATGAATTGATTATAGTAAATAATGTATTAGCCTTCAATATCATCCATAGAAAGGGTTATCACTATAAGAAAAATCCTATTTTGTGGCCAACTTTATAAATATTTTGTGGCCGAATAAAACCCTAACAAATTAGTGACCGAAAAAGCCCTCACAAAGGCCAAAATTAAAATTGGTCTTTTTTTGTGGTTGAAAAAGCTCTCACAAATTTTTAAATATTTAATTGGATTTTGTGACTGCCTAAGCCCTCACAAAATCATAACACAAAATCCAATTAAATATTTAAGGATTTTGTGAGGGCTTTTACAGCCACAAAAAATGAATTTTGTGAGGGCCAAATCCGTCACAAAGGAGTGACATGACTAGGGAGTTTGTGGCGGCCTATGCCCTCACAAAGGATTGTGCACGTGGCGTTTGTGGCTGCAAAGGCCGCCACAAAGGACGCCTAAATTCAGCTGGATTTTGTGGCCGCTTAGGCCGTCATAAATGGCATTAAAGCTAGATTTTGTGGCTGCTTTGGCCGCCACAAATGCCCAAGGTGACCCTATATATATTTTTCTCCCCTCCTCCTTCATTTTTTCACATCCAACTTCTCTCTAAATCTTTATTCTAACTATTCTTTCCTCCTTCTCTTTACACAAAATTTCTCTCTACACAAAATCCAGGTAAATAATTTATTTATAATTTACATTAATTTAAATTAATGTTTAATTATAATTATAAATTTATTATTAATAATTAAAATTTTAAATATTTTATTATTAATAATTTAAATATTTTTTTATTAATTTAAATATTTTATTCTTAATATTTTATTATTTAAATTAATATTTAATTTAATTATTAATCTTTATTTTAAATTTTTAATTATAGTAAGATTAATTTATTATATATATATTAAATTTAATTTATAATTACATTATATTTCAAATTTAATTTAATTATAATTTAAATTTTAATATTATAATTATATTAATTTATTAAATATAATATTGTAATAAACTATTAATTTAAAATTAAAAATTAATTTATTAATTACGTTGACATTTGTGGCGGCCAAAAGCCCTCATAAATGGCCAGTCAGCATTCCTTTGTGGTGGCCTATGCCCTCACAAAGGCAGACTTTTGTGGTTGCAAAAGCCCTCACAAATGCCTGTATTTTGTGGCTGTAAAAGCCCTCACAAATGCCAACGTGTTTCAGCTCACAAAATTTTGTGACCAGCTTCTTTGTGACTGCCAAAAACCCTCACAAAAGCCACATTTGTGGCTGTTTTTTTTCCCTTTGTGAGGGTTTTTGACCCTCACAAAATTGGTGTTTTCTTGTTGTGTATCTCTTAACATTTTTTCTAAAATTATCCTAACTTGAGAGAATCATTTAGCCTTCTATATATGATCTATAAGATGGGTTATCTCTTAACAATTTTTCTAAAATTATCATAACTTGAAAATAATTTATTTTCCTGGAGTTAGGATCCGTTTGGCGCAAAGCATTCCAGGTAACTTATAACTTATAAACTATAAGTTTTGTTTGGTAATGGTCATTTTTAACCTTATAGATTTTAGCTTATAGTATTTTTTGAAAAGCTATTTCAATTAGTTTATAACTTATAGCTTATTTTTTTTCTTTCAAGTTTATCTTATAATTGTAACTAAAATCCTTTTCTATCTTTTACAATATATTATAATTTTAAATAAATAAATTTTAAAATTTAAATATATAATATTTTTTTTCAAAATTCTTTATTATAATTTAAAATAAACAAACTAGCTAAATAAATGAAAAATATATTAGATTAATAAATAATTTATTTATTATAATTTTAATTTTTTTATAA
>JBBPBS010001143.1:3851185-3898814 GCA_037974835.1 Cicer judaicum | reverse complement strand
AAAAATATAAACATTATTAATAAATTTTAAATACATTTTAAGCCTTTATTGATATAAATTTTATTTTTGATTAAGAATGTCATTTTGCATTATAAAACTAATTGAATCATTAATTTTATTAAACACTTTAATTAGCTTAACAAATATCAATTATAAGATATAAGCTATAAACTACTTTTTACCAAACATAACCTTAAATCCCTGATAAAGTTTTTGAAATGCGGAACTTTTATGAGGTAATATTATTTTAGAGGTTAATTAAAATTGGAAAAAATTTAAAATGTAGAATATTAATGAAATATTTTGTTAAAATTAAATTTAAGGATGTTCAAAATACTAGTTTTAAAAATGTGATTTCGAATTTCGAATTGATTTATATATGTTGCAAATTTGACATATTGATCACTAGTTATTTTTTGAATATCGCAAATTGGCTCTTATTTTGAAAAGATTGCAAAATTGTTAAATTTTTTAAAATTAAAATATTGATCTCAATAATAAATTTTAAATTTTGATTTGTTTGTCTTATAGTTTTTCTGAATTTGCATATTGATACTATATTTTTAAAGTTTTATAAATTGATCCCTCAACTTTTCTTCCAATGCAAATTTGACCTAGAACCTTTTTAAATTCTCTTTTGAACCACTGCTCATTATATATTGACACTATTACTCTGAAACTTTTAAGATTGATGAAATTTGTCCAACAAAGTCTAACAACGAATTTTAATTAAAATTTTGAACCACTGCTCCTTATATATCGACACTATTATACTGCAAAACTTTTAAAATTGATCCAAGTCTAGTGATGTTTTGAATTGTCTAGCACTATAAAGAGCATGAACGCCAAGTTGGTTCCGTTGCAGATCATCATCTGGATCTTCTGTTATGGCCTAGTAGAAAAAGAATCATAAGTCAAATTCACTCCACCAAAATTAATTTTTCATGGTGCACATATCATAGCGTTTATATTATTAAACATTACACAAACTATATAAGCATAACGTTTACAATATAAGTGCTAGTAAATATTACATATATAGAAAAAATAGTGTTTTTTATTTTTTTATTATTTTATGTAAACACTACAAAAACATAGTGCTTTTTAAATATAACTTACTAAATAGTAATCTTATATTGACACAAGCAAAGTTGATCATTAATTAAAAGGGTTTCAAGACTCTCAAAATTCCTCCTTTTATTTTCACTTTGAATTTCATTTTTCTCTTCTTTTTTATAAGTGAACTATTTTCCTTAATTCACATTATTTTACTCTTCCATTTCCACCTCTCACTTTTCCTTTTTGTTTGTCACCGTAAGCTTCCACATCACACTACACGAAAAATAGTATTTTACAGCGTTTTTTTTTAAAAAATTAAACGTTATGGTATCCAGCGCTTTAAAAAGATATAACAATGCTCTTTAAAATAAAAAAAAACGCTATAAATCCTTTCTAAACACGCGATGCTTGTTGTACTAATTTTACATGTGTTTTTTAAAACAAAACGTTGTAATAGGTGTATTTTTATGTACGTTTTACAACGTTTGGAAAAAAAAACGATGTAATATGTGCATTCTTATGCACGTTTTACAACATTTTTTTTTCTTTCAAAAACAACATTGTAATAGATGCATTCTTATGCGTGTTTTACAATATTTTTTCAACAAAAAAAAAAAAAACACTGTAGTATGTGCATTTTTATGCATATTTACAGCGTTGTAATCAGTTCACAACAAACTTATAACTTTACATATTGACACAATCAATTTACAAACAACACATAATATTGACACAATTACATATTTTTTACATTTACATATTTACAAAAACACAGCACATATTTTTTACATTTACATATTCACAATCTTGCATTTCCCTGCAAATCAAATAACTTTTATTTCGATCACATACACCAATCTTCCTTTATTTCATTTAGATATACAATATATATATATATATATATATATAGAGAGAGAGAGAGAGAGAGAGAGTTTATATATGAAAATCAAAATATAATGAAAATACCGTACCGTTTCTGAGATTATAGTTTTATTCATATCAACTATCTCCTTCATGAATCACAATATATAGTACTCTTCAGTTTACTTGTAAAACACTATCAAATAAATGTGATTATTATAGTATTAACAAACAAATTATTTATATACATATATGTAAGAAATAAATGAATATTACTTACGCGTCGAATATAGTTTTTATATCCGAGTGATTGTTGTAATGACCGTGCAATGGATCTAAATAGTATATAACTTCAAATATCACATTGATTGCAAACAACATCCAATGTGCTCTAAGTACGTAGCAATATAAGTTCAATATGCATTTTAGTGACAAGAAAAATTTAATAAATACAATATCTGAAGAGTGCGAAGAAATACGTAGGATTCGTACGGTTACGACTTCGTTTAAGAAGCAATAACGGGAATGTGCAGAAATACGAATTGTTCGTAGAATAGAGTAGGGTTCGCAATGAGAATAATACATAATAATGTTCGTAGGGATAGTAACAAAGATGGAGATGGTTCACAATGGAGATAATTGAAAATATGGTTCATAGGTATAGTAGGGTTCGCAATGAGAAGAAAAATGAAGAGGAGAAGAACAATGAAGTGTAGTAAAGTTTACGTAATGAAGAGAAAACTGAAACGGTTTATTGTTATATATAAAACCCTATTACAACGCTTGTCAAAAAAATGTTTTAAAAGTTTTGTAACATAAGGTGGAAGCGCTATATTTTACAACGCTTGTGTTTAAAGCGCTCTAAAAGTGCTTTAAAACATTATGTGATGGCGCTTCAGTTTACAACGTTTTTGAAAAAACACTGTAAAAGCCTTGTAAACATTATGTGCATGCGTTATGTAATCCTATATGACCTTACAACATCGCTTGTAAAAAAAACACGGTTGTATCCTCCGTTATTTTTAAAATATTATATAACAACATTTTATTTAATAAGCGCGATAAAAACTCGTTATAAAATGTCATTTTTGACGTATTGCCACCCTGCCTAAAGTTTGAAACGTCTTTGTCTCCTTTTCATTTTTATATCTTCGTCTCACTTTCCATCTTTTAACGCATCAAACTATGACGATGACGAATTGATAGTTTGATTTTCCGTTCTACTTCATTTTTGTTTTTATTTCTTATTTAGGTTTTTGATTTTAACTTTTTTTTCTTTATCATAAGATTTCTTTTTTGCTATTATAAATTTAGTTGTATTATCACATTTTGTATTTTAAATACATTTATGTTACTATGGCTATAATTTTAATGAAAGCTTGAGCATTTATATAAATTTATTTCATATTTTACATTTGCTATAAATTAAGAATATGTATAAATATTAATGATAAAAATACCATAATTAATTAAGTTTGATTAATTTTTTATAAACAAAATCTATTTTAATAGCGTTTATTAAGTGCTATTATAGAATAAAATAACTTAACTATATAAAGGTTATAAGTTTTTTTCCTTAAATTTATCATATTTTTAACGATTTTAAATTATATTATCAATATGATTGTTATTGATTTAAATAAATAAATATTATTAGTTAACAAATAAAAAATTGTCTTTATTTTTCTTCTTGATCGAATTGGATCCGGCTCAATATTTTCAGAACGGGTCTTGTACTAAAATCATAATCCCAATTTTGCACTTCTGCCTGTGTATGGTAATTTGTAGGTGATTCGTATGATAAAATATAGTAAAGAAACAGTTGGGCATTCGGATCATGTAAAACAGGCGCTGGCATTGTAGACAGACACAATGGCGCGTGATCCATCTTTTTACTGTCACTGGCATTGGCATAACATATACGAAATTAAGGGAGACACCGAGGTTTCCTGTCTACAAAAATGAGGGACCACCATTTCCAAAAACAATAGCAACATGTCTTACTACTTTTTTACATTCTGGTCTTTCCCAAAACAACTTGACCAATTGGGCAAGTGTACTTATTTTTATAATTTATTCATTTATTAGTTGTATATATCACGATTAACAGCCTCCACTCTTTTGCACCAAACAAGTCAAGAAGTGCTATATATATATATATATATATAACAAGTCTAGAATTTAATTACTTACTAATTAATCAAATGGAATTAATAAAATCGGTTAACAATATTACAACGCCAAAACATAAATAATAATAATTTATAAAAAGAAATGTAATTTAATTTAATGTAATTATATATTTTTATACCAATATCAGCCATATTTTAAAAATAAAATGTCAAATATTACATCACTAATAATAATTGAGGCTTTTAAAACTTTGGTAGAGGCGGACCCGTAATAAGTCCTCAACCCACTATTACTACCCTATATCTATCTCTACTAACTATTCACTTTTCTTTTAAAATCCAGCTCCATTAGTATTATAATAATTATATACTACACGTGAAATCAGATCATTTATACCAATTAAAAAAAGGTTGAAATTGTGATTTAGAGATTTATACCAATTAAAAAAAGGTTGAAATTGTGATTTAGAGACATACAAGGGAATCCATTTACAATTTGAAAAACCGTATATAATTTTGTTGTTAAATGTTAGAAACATGAAATTTAGCGACAGGATTTATATTTTTTAGAGTTATTTCAAAAAATATTAATAATACAAAAAAATAATATAGAAAAAATCGAATACAATTTATAAATATAACAAAATTTAAGTGTTTGAAACACTCATTTTTTCAAATTTGTAAATGTTGACGACGTCAAGGTTGTTGATTGAAAGTCGTAATTGATCAAAGTTATGTCACATATGATTATATGAATCAGACAAACATCACAACAAGACGAAAAAATACAAAATAATATTACATCAAGATGAAAAAATTATAGATAAATCTTTTTTAAAACAAACTAAATTATATAAAAATCACTTATTTAAGAAAAATAGAGAGAAAAACCGAATTAGAGAATAATCATGAACCTAAAAAATGAGTCTAAACCTTTATCTCTAATGGATGAATAAGAAAGAAACTATAACTTTTGGAGAAGGAGTGGCATTATCTAGATCACATGATTAACTAATTGCTCTAACACTAACAAGCTGGTAATCGTAAACTCAAACGAACTAATCAAAATTGAACACATTTATTTGTTTCTAACTCTGATGGGCTGGTCATATATATATATAAGAAATTATAATAACATGCTATTAACAAATAATACCTTTTTTTACACATATTTACAAATTAATACCTTAAAAACATTTATTGATAAGTTATATAAAAAATAAATTTTGGTTAAATAAAAATATTTAAATTTCTAAATATCAAAAGATTTATTTATTTTTTGATTGATAAGAATTCTTGAGTCACTCACACATAAGTGTAGCATGTAATGTTATTTCATGTTTGTTTCGTGTGTTTAAGGGAAAAGCAAAAAGCATTTTATCATTCACGTAATTTGCTTCTCTACCGTTGACAACTTTTTGCGGAATAACAGAAACATCCAACTATATAATTATTCATTCTAGTTATGGGAAACCATATTGGATAACTAATTTTGACCTAAAACTAGAAAGTGGAGTGGAAGTGATAGTGGGTGAGGAATGTGGGTAGGAAACGATAACACGTGTCTCTTGACAATTGGTTGCAGATAAAAAAAGAAAAAAGGCACAAATTTTGTTATTCCCTAAACCGGCTATACCCGGTGTAAATGTCAAATCAGATCGGTGGGGGTTGGTCTAAATATAATACTAGTCAAGTTACCCGAATTAGAAAGTAATGTTTCCAAAAAGATTTTAAGGTTGGAGGATTACCCTAAGAAGAAGTACTAATTCTGCCATTAAATATAGGTTACCGTTACTTTTCTATTTTTTATAAATAATATTTAGAATGAGAAAATAATACGTTGATTTAAGGTAGAAAAAACGTTTGAATTTGTTTAATATTTATACAGAGACTATGATATTTCTTTTGTATTATAAAATGATTAATTTATAAAAAAATTAAAAAATATTTACAAAAATATTTTTATAATTTTAGTTAATAATTTAAATATAAAAATAAAAATTTAAAAGTTGGGTTATTCATACTTTGAATTTGTAGAAACTAATATTTTTATTCTAAAGTTTTATTTATTATTTTTTAACAAATATTCTTAAAATACTATGACAATTCAAAATAATATAATTTCAAAATAAATTATCTTTTTAAATTTTAATGTAAACATTAATTATATTTTTAAATTAAATCAATTTTATATGTCTAATAAAATAGAAGTATGTGATAGTTATTTTTAAAAATTAACCATAAAAAATAATAATAATAATAAAATAAGACAAAAGATTGTAATTGAATAACAATATAAAATTATTGTTTAGTTGTGTATAATTATTAAACTCTTATATTATCTATATGGGGTTAATCTTTTCTACTGTAATTATAATAAAAATATATGAGTATTAAATAAAAATAGTATCATATCTATTTTATTTTATATAAAATCATGGAATAAATCATTCATTATGACACAGATTATTGTATTCTTCCGCGGGTCCACCTGTCTTATTCTTGCCATTATTTCTATGACCACTCCCAAAGGGCAAGTGCCAAGTAGCTGTTGTTAGGTATCCCCTTAGTATGTTTGGCTATATATATTACGTTACGTCGTTGTTCGAGAGGAAAGTTCATGAAACGATAGTGGGGTGTGGGGACAATGGACCTACATACACCTTTCAACATTATTTTGTTTTAATGATTAGATAAGACACCTTATATTACTTTATTTTATCGTATCACACGATAGGTCATGCCTGACCTCGATTTTTTTCTTTAAGATATCTCATTAATGCTATTAGATTAAATTTGTAAAATGGTTCAATGGTAATACCACAATAACTATATTATAGGTCATTAAATCGATATATAATATTATAAATTCGATTTCGATTTATAATATTTTCCCTTGAATTGAATAATTTCGTGTTCGTAATATTAATTGTTGTGAAAAACAAAGATCAATGAGTAATTAAATCAAAATTATTTTTTGATTTTATCCATAAAAATGCATAATGATTGAAACTGAAAACGGATAATAATCAGTTTCATAATGGAGAACGTTCTCTATTTTCTGACTAACATATTTTTAATACTTTCAATTCTAGGATGAACATACATAAATTATTAACCTAATTCAGAGATCAACTACTACATTTAGGGGACTGAATCTGACTTGAATTATCATAATAATGAGATAAAAATGATTACAAATTTCTTGAAATTTTTGTGTTGCCAATTTTGCACACTTATACTAAAAATGCAGCTTGCTTTGTTATTGTTCTATCTCTTTTCTTCTCTTGTTTTAACTTATATATAAATTGTTTACAATTTAGAGTAGCAAACAAATTAGTTCTAATTAACTAAATGAAAACTAACTACCAAAGACTAACTCTAAGTCTAAAGTTTTCTAATTAAATATCATATTTAACATAAATATTTCATAAATCAATGAGAAGTTATCATTATATAAACAATAAAAGCAAACAAATATGTCAATCAAAATTTATTTTGTATAATCGAAATCGTCGTCTCAATTAAAAAGACGAAGAACATTAATAATTTATATTTATGAAAAATATTATTGATCATCGTTAAAATTACAAATGAATTGTATTTTTTTTCAACATCAAAGATAATTTCATTAAAAAAATTGACAACAAATCTAAAATCAAAATGTAAAAAATAAATAAAATTTAAATTATAAAAAGACATGTTTTACTAAATAATAGAAAACTGAATTTCCTTACGACAACTAATAAATTACTACTAAACTAGATTATCGAACCGGGTGTTGGATGGTCTGAAGAGCAACGAATAATATGCTATATGTCTATTTTGTATTTGTGTATATCTCTAACTTTTAATCATTAATACAAATTAACGGTATTAATAAAAGTTATGTCTGTATTTAGAAACATTATTTTTCCTCTAAAAGACTCAAAATCAGAAGAAAAAAAAGGTCATTTTACTACTATTATACAACTCATTTTAATTAGTAGTAGGTATTTTACTATTATCAATATAAAATATAATAATAATTTGAAAGTTGTATATTTAATAGTTATTGAAGGATAGTTTTAAAAAATAATTAAAATACTATTAAAAATTATAAATAATATTTATTTTGAGATTTTTTTTTTTGCTAAAATGATCTTTATTGTGAAGTTTAATTTGTGTGTATATGACTGTTGAAGTTTAATTTATGTGTTTTGTTGGCCAACAATTTATTTTATTTATTTATTTATTCATTACTATATTTTCTGCAAAATGTAGAAAATATAATTTTAATTTGTGCAAAATAATATTTTTTAAGTCTATGCGAAAATACATATTTTTTTTTTTTTAGTCTCTAATGTCTCAACATTTCTTTTTTAATGATAATTAATTACTTAAAGTTTAAATATACAAATAGGCCCACAACAAAATGTAAGAAGTTTACTTTTAGTTATTGCAAAATAAAAAATAATGGTTTAGTCGCTTCAAAGTGCAATAATCTTGATTTTAATTAGTCCTTGAAAAAAGTTGTTGTTTCTGATGTTTTTTCTCCAATTAAATCATCGAAAAGTGATACCAAATCATAGTGCCATTTTTTATTCGAAATGATTTTTTTTTTAATTATAAATCAAATGTAACGCCGAAAAGTTGAACCATTAAAATATCATCTGCTATATGCTATAAATTCAAACATCAATAAACTCTAAATTATTATAGTTTTATTCTCTTAAATACAAGTGTTAAAAATATCAAATACTACTTATAATAATATTTATAAAAAATACTATAAGCTCCTGAAAAAATTGTTGCCAAATATATAATAATCTAAATCTAAATTTAATGGTTTGCCGTTGTCAAATAGAGCCTACATATAATATTTTATCTTTAATAGATGTACATATTATTCAGTTTTTTACTTTTTGTTATTGTTGTTGTCTATTTTATAGTTTTTTAATTTAATATTGTATATTTTCAAAGAAACAGTGTTATATTTATTTTGACTCAACAGAGTCATAAATTTAGATAAGTATTTATATATTTCTACATAAAAGATAAAACATACTATTTTGGTTGTGAGATAGTTAATTGTTGTTTCTGAATTTTTGAAAAACTTTAAAAATCAATTTATGTTATCGAAAATATTACTGGGTTGAATCTCAAATTAGGTCGCTCTTTTTAAAAAGTTTTGAGATTTTAAATTGTGCAAAATAAACTATCAACCACAAAGTCACTATGATAAAACAACTCAAACACACTATATTAGAGTTCTACTACACCGTAGAAAACCGTTTTATAATTAAACTCTCAATATGACCGTCAGATGACCGCCACTCGTAATATAGTACTATGACTACTTGAAAGAAAAATAAGAAGTGAGAAAGAAATGAGGAGAAATAGAGAAAAACCTCAGACGTAGAGAGTTTTTGATGTGTTTTTCCAACAGTGGAAAACCTTCTCTTTATAGAGGAAATCTACAACTGAATTAAAGAAAAACAAGCGATTAATCAGAACTTGTGCTCCAAGTTTTTGACCATAGAAACGTATGCTCCAAACTTCCTTAAATTTTTGACAGGACAATAACAGATATGTGTGAGTCCAAAGATTAGGGTGTGATAGTGCATCTCAAATGTTGAATGTTGACTCGATGAAGGACAATTATGTAATTAATGTATCAATGAAAGATAAAACTATTTTTGAAAATTAGAATGATCAACGACTTGTTTGATTTTGTTCTCAAAAATAGTTTTTTAGTTTTAAAAAATTAAAAACTTGTTTGAATACATGATTTTGCCAAATTATTTTTAAAAATATTTTTTATTTTACTCTTTTTAAAAGGAAAAAAAATCAAAACTTGTCAGCAATGTTTTGTTTTTCAATTTTTACTATTATTTTTTGTACTCCAAATAATACAAATTGGATAAGAGGCGAAAAATAGATTCCTTTCATTAATTGTAATTGTTAAAAAGGTTGTTTATTTTTTTTCCAACCAAGGTATATGTAATTTGTACGCAGGCAGAGAATTTACCAGTGGTATGCGCAATTGCACTCATGTGTGGTGCTTTATTTAGTGTATCTCTCAAGTATTGGGATAATGGGATTTGTTTCCACTTCCTCTTTTATAGTTAAAATATATGTTTTTGGAAATTCTCAAAATATTTACTAAATTATTTTATAATTTTGAAATTACTAAAATATCATCTCATCTTATATTTAAACAAAAATATATACGCGTATTACAAGACATGTAATTACCTCAACTATAAGCAAAAATATATGTCACACTTATTAAAAAAAAAAAAATTAACATGCATTGTTGAGCTTCAAATTTTAAAATCCGACTATTTTAATTCAATAATTTGAAATTATAATTTTGACTTTTTCATTTTAGTTGTTTTGCTATGAATGATCATTTTAATTTTGAGTCATTCAATGGAGACAACCCCAATTTTAGTTTTATGATTATGTGAACTCATTTTATTAAAAAAAATTTCCGTTCATTTTTTATTTATTTTTAAAATTTGCTATATCTAATTATTGATTAAAATAAACACAAAATAGAATAAGATGGTAAAAAATATATTATTTTTTTAAATTATTATGATTCTTTATACACTCTTGAGAAAAAATACAAGTGTACAACAAATTACAATAATTTTTAAAAGATAAAAAACATTTTTAACTTCCTTAATATATTTTGTGGTTATTTTAATTAATAACTAGATCTAGTAATTTTTTAATGAAAAAAAAAACTGTTAATAATTAAAAAAACATTTTAAGAACAAAATATTTTGTAGTTATTTTCTTTATTCTCTTTAAACTAATTTGTAAAATGATTTTCAAAACTAAAGAACAAAAATATTTCAGAGACACTTTTTTTTAATAGATAGGTGAATTATTTTAAGATAAAGAAAATAATATTTTTTAACATTTTTTTTATTTTTAATAATAAAAAAATGATTTTTGACCTATCTAATTTAATATAATATCAGCTCATATAATATAAAATTTCATGAATCCTACTATATCATCATCATATCATATTATGTCTTCTCCTCCGCTGCATAACAAAAAGCCTTTATTGTTGTTGTTGTTATAATTATAAAAAAATAAAAAAAAGCCTTTATTGCCTCACCATAACAAGAAACTCTGCCCGGTACTTGGGTTCCTTCAGCAAATTAGTGACCGGTGACCGAACCAACCGGTTCCAACCATGAGAGAGAAAATGTTTATAAATTCCATCTTCTCTTTCATTCTATTCCGTTAGCATCCTTTCATAATTCATATCTCTATCTCTCTCAGGTTCCATGGCTCCGATAGTACCCGATATTTTCACTCTCTCCAGTTCTTAAAATCATCACCGTTGAAATGAGAAATGCAACTAACGATAACACATAGCTCTTAGCACACACTTCGTTCGGTGAGTTTTCTTTTTCTATTACCCTCTCAAGCTTTTCCAGTCGCCGGAGAACTTCACCGGCGTATTTACAGCGACTTGAGGACCTTCGAATTCTGTGTTTTGAAGTAGCTATTTATCTTTTAGAAATTGCATCTTCACCGTTTTGCTTGCATTTTACGAGCACTTTAATCAATTTTTAACGCCGGAGCGATTACTTGAAGAGAATCTCCGGGGATGTTGAAGTTGTAATAGTTCGCTGTATATATTTTAGCTCGAATTCGCAACAACAAAAACGAATAGGAAAAGAAGAGTAGAGTGATATTGTGATAGTATCTTGATTCTTGAAGACTAAGCAATATGTTAGATCTTAATCTGAATGCCGATTCGACCCAGAATGATGACTCGGCCGTGCTTTTTGAAAAGATTCCAGAAGCTTCTTCTGGAACTTCCAATTCCTCCATCGTGAATGCGGATGCTTCGAGTAGCGGCGCCGGCACCGGCACCGGCGAAGAAGACTCGTGCTCTACACGCGCCGGCGATGCCTACACCTTCAATTTCGGTATCCTTAAGGTGGAAGGTGGAAATGACGTTATTGCAACGAAGGAGCTGTTTCCGGTGAGTGTGCGGAATTTGCAGGGGCAGTCTTTGGCGATGATGTTTCCGACGATGAAGAGTGAGATGGATCTTACGCTGGATCATCATGGAGGTGAAAATGGAGTTGTTCAGGTTCAACAACGACCTCAGGTGAAGAAGAGTAGGAGAGGACCACGGTCTCGAAGCTCTCAGTACAGAGGAGTTACGTTCTACAGGAGAACTGGAAGATGGGAATCACATATCTGGTTCGTGCACTTCATAGTGTTCAATTTACTAATTAAGCCTTTCCGGTATACTTTTCACTATTTTCCTATGTTGTTATATTATTTAGATATTAAAATCAGCAATCGTTAAGTAGTTTCAATGAAGGACGATTAAGAGAATATGAGTTTGAGAAGTTTGACTATAACAATTATTAGTCAAATTTTATTTTAGTTTCTATTATTTGAGTCCATTTTTTTTGGAAATTGGAGGATTAAAGAAAAAAAATTATTAACTATTGCTTGCTTGATTATGGAAATTGAAAGTAATTATAATTTATGTGAATTTCGTATTTGGTTGAATAATATCTAACTTGTTTTTTTTGGGGTTGTTTTTGTAATTGTGTGTTGTAGGGATTGCGGGAAGCAAGTTTATTTAGGTGTGTATTTGTATTTTGATTAATTTCAAGTTATTTATGTTGAAGTATTTATTATATGTTTCTTTGCTATTTTGGGAAATTTTAATGAAATTGGTATTTGGACTTTGTAGGTGGATTTGACACAGCTCATGCCGCTGCTAGGTAAAATTCTGCACATGTTTAAATAACATAAATTATGGGTGATATGATAAAAAAAAAGATAAATAAAAAATGAGATGTTAAATATGTGTAGAAATATTTGGGACGTACATGTATAAATAATATATACTTTCATTTGATTGTTGAATAAAAAACATATTTTCATTTGATTTTAATTTTAAGATAAGGATTTGATTGCTGTATTCGTTTATTGACTTGGAATTTTCAAATTCAGAGCCTATGATCGAGCTGCTATAAAGTTCAGGGGACTTGATGCTGATATCAATTTCAATCTCGTTGAGTATGAGGAGGATATGAAACAGGTTGGTAAAAATGCAAGACATTTTTTATTAATAGATGCATCTAGATGGAGTTTGTAATTGGTTTTTCACCGTTTTTATTACTAATGATAAACAGATGAAGAATCTTTCAAAGGAGGAATTTGTGCACATACTGCGTCGCCACAGTAACGGTTTCTCAAGGGGGAGTTCAAAATACAGAGGAGTGACACTTCACAAATGTGGTCGTTGGGAAGCTCGAATGGGGCAACTCCTTGGCAAAAAGTGAGGACATACACTTTTATTTATTCTGAAACTAAAGTAGTGTTTTGCTGTATAATATGATAGGATTAAATATGAATAAGAATTCAAGTACCTGTTTGTCTACAAAAGGAAAGGGAATTGATTTCAGCTTAGTTCTCAAGTGGGTGGGTCTATACTACTCTTTAGACTTTTTTGCCATGTTTGGAGAAACATGTCTAAGATGACTCTTTCAAAGAAAACAATTGGCAAAGGTGTTTTTGTTATTATAGATATTGCAATGATTTCTTGCAGGTATATATATCTTGGACTATTCGACAGCGAAGTAGAAGCTGCAAGGTCCTTATGATACAAAAATTACATATACATGCATTGAATTTACTATCTTTAATTATCAAAGCTCATTAGGGTTCAAACCAACATGTATCTCCCTTTTGGTTTTATGGAAATTAGGGCTTATGACAAAGCAGCTATCAAGTGCAATGGAAGAGACGCGGTGACTAACTTTGAGCCAAGTACATATGAAAACGAAATGAAAACAGAAAGTATTAATGAAGGTAGCTAATACATCATAGCAATATCCTTTTCTGACATATTTGTTTTCCAAGTTATTGACAGTTTTGGAAAAAAGGTTGAATGTGAAAAGGGATTTAAAATTTTGTCTTCATTAATACAGTTGGCAGTGGCAGTCACAATCTTGACCTTAATTTGGGCATAGCGACTCCAGGACATGAACTCAAAGAAAACAGAGGGTATCACCAGTTTCAGATTGTTCCTCACAACATGCATCTCGGAAGGAGTTCAAAGGTATATAACTGAACTCTACATCATAATTTCCTATGATACGTTTCACAAATTATCGGTAGAAACGGTTCATATACACGTTATCGCCTCTTTTACACTCTCTAATTCCACAACACTCTTCGTACTTCGTAGGACACTAAACTAATAAAACATGATTTTTAATGGGTTCAGTTTTATTTTGGCTTGTTGGGTTCACTTGTACTATTAGCTAATCTTTGTAAAACATTTGAAATTGGATTCTTCATTAAATTTGATGGTAAGGTTGGGTTCATTTTATTTGCAGATGGAGGTTAAGGCTAATTCAGTTATTGGTGAACAGTCTTTAAAAAGGATGGTTGTAACTGAAGAGCATCCTTCCACCTGGAATCATGCCACATACTCCAGTTTCTTTTCCAATGAGGTGAAACTTCATTGCCTATTCTCTCTTTGTCTATGTCTCTCTCTGATAATTTGTTCATTTGCCTATTCTTTAGTTTTGACCGGAGGGTATTGTTTTTTAGTTTCTCCATCGAGTGCTTCATATAAATATTTAAGATTATTTTATGTTAGTGTCTGCATTAGAACAAGGAGAAAAAATTGACTTTTGATACAAACAACAGAAGTTGAGTATATTTGATGTTAATTGACAAAGTCAATGGATTTGTGTCTATCTTATTGGATAGAGTATATTTTATGTTTTATGTCACACGCTCATTCTTCTTTTAGAAAATAAATTTATTCACAAATATGTATTAAAAAAAATAGTTGTTAGAGTGGGTTGAATAAAATAAATTAAAAAAAATATTATATATTCTGTTTAAATTTTAAATTAATTATTTCAAATTTTATTTGACTAAAATTTTATTTACATTTGATATCATAGAGTAGTAAGTGCTTAAAATTTATAGAAACATTATAACACATTCTAGTAATAAAATGATATCTCAATGAAAAACCCAATCAAATCATTAGGACCAATTTTCCCCGAAGTTCGATGCTGCATTTATTTTAAATCTTTACTAGTATATGCTATACAAATAGAAATGAATTATTGGGGATGTACAATCCGCATTAATAGGACTTGATATATAGTAGTTGAAATATTTGGCAGGGAAGAAGAGCAGAGAGAATCGGCATTGATCCTTCAAAAGGACTCCCCAATTGGGCGTGGCAAGCACATGGCCAGGGACATGGTAGTACTGCTTCCCCAGTACAACAATTCTCTTCTGCAGCATCATCAGGATTCTCCATTTCAGCTACCTTTCCATCAAGTTCCATATTTCAAACACAACCATTGAACTCAATTCCACAGACACTCTGTTTCACTCCATCCATTGCACCCGGTAGCTATGCATCTCAATACTATTACCAGGTGAAATCCTCACAAGCACCACCCTAGCCTATATTTGGTAACAAACAATAATGATATGATTGATATATGAATGGAATGACGCAACGAGCATTTGCGTTAAAACTTATTGTATAATTCAGTTAGGAATCAATGTATTGTAATGAGAAATGACATTCAATCGCACCTCTTAGTTAAACCATTAAGCAACATTGTGTATCAAAAGATAATATCACAACAAACTATCCCAAAAAAAGCGGTGGAAAAATTTCATTAGATTTTACATTTAATTCTTCTTTTAATATTGTAAATATAATTACAAAAAATCATCTAAATATAATGTAGACAGATCGACCTAAAATAAAGACTACCAATGAAAATAGAATAGTTAAAAGGTAAAGAATTTTTTATAAAAACTAAAATAAAATTTGAAATTTTATATAAACTAAAAATTTATTTAATTTTATAAATTCTAATTTTTATGTATTAATTTTTTATATTTTTTAGTTGCAAATTTTCGTAACATTGTTGACATCAAATATGAATAAATAATTTTAATTTAAAAAACTTATTTCAATACGCATTTGTTAATGTAATGCATTAGGAGTAGTTGTAAGTTTCTGATTTTAGGTTTTAAAAGTCAATTTAAAAATTAAAATAGGTTTGAGTAAAATGAAATTTAAATGTTTTTCATTTAATTTTAAAATATTTTTTTTAAACTAATAAAAAAATAGATTTTATAATTTTTTTTTGTTTTAAAATTAACATATAATTATAAATAGAAATCAACAACACTATAACACAATCGATCACTACCTCCACTCATCTTTGACCAATGACCATCTATCATTTTTTACCACTGCGAACACCACCAACCACTCATCTCTAGTAATTGTCATCATCATTACACCACTTATTACCATCTATGACCACCAACAACCACCCACTTCTCACGGTCAACACCAATCACCCACTTTTGACAATCGACTTCCACAACCACCACTAATACCGTCCACCACTATAGTAATCCTTGATCATGATCCTACCACCACCTCCAACTATTAATTGTTTTTTTTGAACCATTGCAGCTTTCTTTGATAATTGAATGCTATTATGATAGTCATTATCTACAACTATCAATTTCAATTACTATTACTAAAATTATTATAATTTTATAATATTTGAATTATTTTAAATAATTAAAATGTAATATTATTTTTACCTTTTTAATTATTTTTTACGTATCAATATTTATTTATATTTGAAGAATTCTTTGTGAAATATAGTAAATAGAGTGATTCAATTTAAATAAAATAAATACTAAAATTCAATAAAAATTGAAATTCAGAAGTAAAAATTAATGCCAATTTTTTAAAGTTTCTAAACAAAAAATCAAAAAGCACCCAAAATAGAGCTTTAGATTTTTTTTAATAATTTATTCTCATAGAATAAGTTTTCAGAGCAATTTAAATAACACAATTAATTTTTTATTTTATTTTAAATGAGGTGAACTACTAAAAAGTTTGATTAGATTTTTGTGTACTTAAATATAAAATCAAAAGGATGTAGATAGTTTCATTTAACTTTTTTTAAAAATAATTATTGTATTTTTTAAATTAATTTCAAGAAAATAAAAAAATTATTAAAAAATAAAATTAAAATTAACTGAAGGATCAATAAAAAATAATAATACTATATATAATAAAAGTTGTTTAATTTTTTTGGGTACATAAAAGTAAGTTAATATTTATTTATATTTACGACTCTCAAAGATAAAAAAAATAAGATTATTATTATTTATATTCGAGATCTAAACAGTAATTGTCTTTTCTGATTTTTTTTCCCAACCCAAATTGGTTTGTAGAGTGTGACGTATTGCGTCCCCCACTTCATTAAAAATCATTATAAACGTGTGGCTCATGAGAAAACACACTCATGATATTTATTTCTATATTTATCTTTTTCTTTATAGTGGGTGGTGCTACGGGTGATTATAGGCCCATCATCATTATAACATTGTTGCCCCACATTTGTTGGCTTGTTGTTTGTAATTTCTCAATGTTAAGATTGCATTATAATATTTATATCAAAAATATATTTTTATAAATATTATTATAAATTAAAACTTTTAGTGTTCAATGTTGATCCAATTAGAAACTGATTAAAATTTCTATTAATTGGAACAAGATCATATATATAAATAGATGTGAATTAAAACTTAAAAAATATAAAAAAAACTCTAATAATAAAAGATTATATGATTGATTTCGATTCAACATAATGAATATATTTAATTTATTTATTAAATATTATTTGAATTATTATCTCATTTATGAAAATAACATTAATCATTAATTTGTATTTTTAAAAGACGATCATTAGAATTTTAAGTATCAACTCAACTCAAGAAAGTGGACCATGGTTCATATGAAAATACATTAATACATAAACAGTAAATAATGACTTCATTATTTTTAAACAATTAGAGATTACAAAAACTATACTCCTTCTAACATTAAATATAAGCAACTTTGAATCCACAAAAACTAATATATTTTAATTAAAATTTAAACTAAATATATAAATTTTATTAATTTAAAGTTAACGAAAATATATTATTTATATTGCAGTATTAAGAATTGATGACATGTGAAATATTTATAATAGAATATTACATATATTGCATAAACTAAATATTTACAAGTCATCAATTTTAACATTGTGATATAGATAACAAACACTTCTTAGCACTTCAACAAAAAAAAATTAAATTTAACCAAGGAACGAATATCTCTTTTTTAAGCAATTGTTAATAATCAATTTGAATATTATTTTTTTAATGACTTAAAATAGTCTATATTCAAATTATCGAGGACCAATTTAAATCTTTACTCAAAAAATTAATTTGACATGAAATTGTAAATCAAAAGCACAATTTTCCTAATTGTGCGGATTATAACAAACTGTAGTATAATTTAATGCCAAAATTACGAATGTAGTATGTTATGTTAAATATTACTCTAAAATAAACTATAAGTAAAAAAATGTTATAAAAAAATATAAACATTAATGTATCTAATTAAATATTCAGTTCAAATACATTAATTTTTTAATAATATTTTTATTTATATTTTATTATGGAGTGAGTAACTATATTAATTTATCTTAATTCTTAGCCCTCCTAAAAATTCAGTCAAAAGACACATAAAATTTGGTCAACAATTCAATTAGAGATCAAACTCAATGACTATTTAAATGATTTCAATCCTAATTAAAGCTCATTATATATTTTAGTCTAACTTTGATCAGAACCTATATATAATATGATTTTAATATGTATAATTGAAGTAAAATTCATTATTTTAATGATGCATAACTGTGCAATTAGCCTAAACTAAAAAATTGCATAAAAGACTACAAACTTATTCTTTGTATGCATCATGCATACGATGAGATAAAATATTTGAATTTTAGAAATTACAATGTTAAAACTCAATCTAAAGAGCAAGATATTTAATAAATGATTGATTTATGGTGCACAATGAAAGTAAAAATAGAAATATTAGAGTTTTCATATACATGAAGATAAGCCTTTATTGAAATGTGAGTTACTTTCATTCAAGATAATTGGCCAAGCTATATAGCTAACACATTTCCATAGTGACCTAACAGAACATAATGTTCTTGTTAACAATAAAAAGAGAACATAATGTTCTTTGTTAACAATAAAAAGAGGAAGAAGAGAGACAACTACTCTAGAGTTTGTTAACATATAATGAACCAAAAAACCAGAGTTAATAGGGTTATAATGAGTATATATACAAGAGAATATAAATGTCTAAAATACCCTTACTACTAATATATAATAACATTATCTAACATCTCCTCTCAAACTCACAATGCATTAACATAGAACATTGAGAGTTTGACAACTAAAAAACGGAAAAGTTTAATGAAATGCATCTTTGTGAACAAATCAATAATCTATAAAGATGAAGAGACAAACTGTAGAGTAATGATTCCATGATGACGAGTAAGATGACAATCAATCTCAATGTGTTTGGTGTGTTCATGAAAGACCGAGTTGTGAGCAATTTGAATAACACTCTTGTTATCGCAGTGCATCGAAGTTGGCTCAGAAAGAGAGATACTCATATCAGACAAAAGCCAACGCAAACAAATTATTTCAACGGTAGTGGATGTCATAGCACGATACTCAGCTTCTATAGATGAGCGAGAGACAATGTCATGTTTCTTACTCTTCTAAGAAATAAGAGAGTCTCCAAGAAAGGTACAAAACTCTGTGGTGGATTTACGATATGTGGTGTCACCAGCCCAATCAACATCGTAATAAGCTCGTAACTCCAATGAGGATGACAATGGAAAGAGAAGACATTGAAATTGAGTTCCTCAAAGATTACGAAGAATCCGAAGAATTGTTGCTCAATATACTATAGTGGGAGAGACAAAAAAATGACTAACAACATGAACAACATAAGCAATGTCAGGTCTGATAATCATAAGATACACTAAGTTGCCAACCAAAGTACAATACAAAGTGGAATCTGGTAAAGGAACACCATCCAAGGGAGCATATTTCACGTTCAACTCAAGAGGAGTATCTACAGCTCTAGTATCAGAAAGATGACTCTGGTAAAAAATATTAGCAATGTACTTAGATTGAGAAAGAAGGTAGTCTATAGGAGAGTAGTCAACTTCAATCCCTAAGAAATAGCGAAAAGTTTCTAAGTCATTCATCTCAAACTGTTTGGCTAACTGCAATTTCAACTCATTGATTCCACTAACATCATCACCTATAATAATCATATCATCAACATATTAAGAAAGTATAATGCGACCATAAGTGGTGGACCTTATAAACAATGCAGAACCATGTTCACTAGAGCGGAAACCAAGAGAAGTGATCACAATAGAGAATTTCTCAAACCAAGTTCGAGAAGCTTGTTTAAGACCATATAAAACCTTTTTTAACTTACATACTTCTCCTTGATTATGAGAAACTCCTCGTGGAGGGACCATATAGACTTCTTCATGAAGCTCACCATTTAAAAAAGCATTTTTGACATTCATTTGGGAAATATACCATTGCTGAATAGATGCAACTACAATAAGAGTACGAATAGTGGTCATCTTGACTACATGAGCAAAAGTTTCTTCGTAATTCATACCATATTGTTGAGAGAAACTCTTAGCAACAAGACGTGTTTTGTAGCGCTCAACTAATCCATCAGACTTAGTTTTGATCTTGTATACCCAACAAAATCCAATAGCACATTTCCTAGGAGGAAGAGGTACTAATTAAGTGTCGGTTTTGTGCAATGTAGATAGTTCTTCTGCCATAGTCTGCTGCCAAAGAGGATCAAGAACAACCTCTTTAAAGGAAGAGAGCTCAGACAAACTGTGAATAAAGGTTAAGAAAGAAGCAAATGAAGCTGAGTAAGTGGAATAGAAAAAATCAGATAATTGAGTAGAATTACGTTGACGAGATGGGTAACGAGGAGGATCAACAACCGCAAAAGGTGGAGGTGGTTGGACAGTTGGGGGGATAAGAGGGATGTCATCATGTGAAGTAGTAGAATTTGTCATCATGTGGTTGGACAATTGGAGGGACAAGAGGGATCTCCTGCAATTCTCAACATCACAATCACTAAGACCAAACGGATCAATACGGATTAGTTCAGAACTCTTAGTAATATGAAAATCAGAGGAAATAAAGTAAAAATGGACGTGCTCAAGAAAAACAACATTACGAGATACATAAAATTTTCTTTTATGAGGATCATAACAACGATAACTTTTTTTACCATCCCCATAACCAAGAAAAGCACACATAGCTGAACGAGAAAACAACTTATTATGCTCTACTTGAGGGCGAAGAACAAAATAAGTAGAACCAAAAACTTTCAAATAATAGTAATTAGGGATAGAAGTATATAATTTTTCAAAGGGAAATAAATCTGATATGATAGAGGATGTAATTCTATTAATAGCATGAACAACTGTAAGAACTGTTTCTCCCCAAAACTCACTAGGAATTGAAGCGAACAACAAAAGGACGAAGAGTCTCTATAATATGACGGTTTTTTCTTTCAGCAACTCCATTTTGTTAAGGTGTATATGTATAAGATGTTTGGTGGAGGGTGTCATCATAAGCAAGTAATTCAGAAAATTTATTAGAGGTACATTCACCACCTAAATCACAACGAAAGCACTTTATAACAAAATTCTGTTGAATTTTGACCATTGCACGAAACATATGATAAATGTAAAAAATTCCAGACCAATTTTTTATAAGATAAACCCAACAATAACAAGTGTAATCATCAATAAATGAAACATAATATCTAGATCCACCTTTGGCGATAACCAATGATGGACCCCAAACATCAGAGTGAACTAAATCAAAAGGTGCATATGAAACGGAAACACTTTTACTAAACGGTAAAGCTAAAAATTTAGTAAGTTTACAACCACAACAATCTGAGATATCACAAGTTTGTAACTTTCCTAAGGTTCCAATAGAAGCCAAATATTTTAATCTAGAAGTAGAAACATGTCCAAGGCGAGAATGCCATAAATAAAAATTAGAAGATAAAGAATTCAAGCAAAAACTAGATAATAAGTCAACATTAGTTGTTGAGACTGTAGTATTTGGAAGTCGCATGTCATCCAAAACATAAATCCCCCCTGTCTATGGCCTGTCCCAATCAACCTCCCAGAATGTGGATCATGCGCACAACAAGAAGTGGAAGAAATTATAACTAAATAATTGAAGTCACATATTTGACTAACCGAAGCAAGACTCAAAGTAAGATTAGGAATATAATAAACATCAAAAAGGGACATGTTAGGTGTAGAGACAGAACCAATCCTGTTAGTGGCATAGGAGTGCCATCAGCAGTCATAATCGACACAGACGTGATATGTTTCACATACACAAAAGGTTTATCGTCGTATGTCATATGATGAGATGCTCCAGAATCAAAAATCCATATGGAAGGAGATATACCTGACATATCAGAGGAGTTTAAACCTTTAAAATAGGTGGAAGACATGGCATGTGATTAAGTGACAAGAAGTTTTTGAAGTTGTTCTGCTATATACCGAAGGCATTACAACACCCTCTTCAAAAGTAAATACTCTAAACATGGATAGCAAATTTAATAGCTTGCACTCAAGGGTAATTGACATGGAGAAAATAATCCATACTTCTTCAACAAAATTACTGAAAATTGTACTAACACAACCATCTTCAACCACACAAAAGTAAATAGAGAACAATATGGTAGATGGTTCCTATAACATGATCATTACTAATGTAAGTAATAGAATGATGAGAAACATTCCAATGCACATATCAACATTGAAAGCATTGAATTTACCTGAAATGGTTGTATATGAAGTAGTGATTTCTAACGAGTAGGATACTCAAGGTCCAAGTACCCATTAAAGGGGACAAAGGGAGGCTGACATAGAATGTTTCATATTTTTGCATTAAAAGTAGAAAGCGTGACACTACCTTCATCGGCAATGTCCATACTAACTAGAGAATGAATTTAAAATCGTCGAAGACAAACCCTTCTCCATAGGAAAATTTTGCACCTCCGTTGGACAAAATATAATTGGAAATCCTAAGTCTGTAGTGGAGTCTAACCGTCTTTGGTACCCATGGCCAACCCAAAGCTTGTCCAGATGACTCTATCGATTAGAACGAGATCAAAGCAGAACATGGTGGCGGAAACAAGAGTGAGAACGACACACTAGGATCGAAACACCTAAGGCTGCTGAAGAAGCTTAGATGTAGTGATTTTGCAAACACACTAATTGTGCTCGACGAGAGATCGAATTTCGAACGATTATTGCAGTTCGAATGGCGAGAGTTGCTTTAGTGATGATGTGCTCGATCCAACTCCAAAATCATCTTTTGAAATTTAAATACCTTTCGAATGTAGAACCGTATGCAGCACAGAAGATGTCGTATTCCGTTGTTGTTGGTTCAACGGTGTGGGTTTCTCCTAATTTGTGATTGTAGAGTTTGAACATGAGTGTTTTGTTTACAAGTGAAAGACCGCAGAAAATTTGCAACAACTACTTGAAATTCTGCATGTTTTGATGGTTGTTGTGGCTCACTGAGGAGCAACCCATAAAATTATGGGTAGAGAGCAAATTGCAATTTGGGGTTGATGGTTTCTGGAAACAGACCCTATCAACTTCCTCATCCGACTCAACCTTTAAAGTGACCACTTCTAAAACCATGGTAGATTTGTGATTGAGAGTTAAAATCAACAGTTGATGGATTGTGTTAGTTGGTGCCGTAAATTTCTTACAACTCTGAGCTTCCTCTCATTTTTTCGCTGGCGATATTCCCACGTTGGTAGCAAGGTTTCTGGTTGTATGCCGCAAAACCACCCACATGGTAAAAATCGATTTGTGAGCATAAATTTGATTGCATGACGTCTGCCATGAATTTATCCATCAATGACAAAATTGTCTTGCAATTCAAACTACATTCAGTAGGATACGACGCTCCAGTGCTACGATGTCCATGGTTTCAATTTCCATTTGATTGTGCATAACTTCAATTTGGATTCTAGGAATTACTCGCTAAAACCCAATCTCAAGAGCAGAGAACTCAATGAATGAATAATGTCTTGTGCAGAGTAAATGTAGAAATATTAAAGAGTTTTCATACAAAAGAAATAAACTTTTGTGGAAATCGTAGTTAAAGTAATTGGTCTAGCTATATAGTTAAGGCATTAATAAAGTCACCTAATAGAATATTTTAAAACTCTTTCCACTCATAAACGACACCTCACCAAAACAAATAATTAAAAATAAAGTATTACCGCATTGTAATTTCCTGAAACAATGTGCTCGACTGCAATGAAAATATTTACGCACACAAAAAAACATAAGTAATTGGTAAATGAAGACAATAAACCTGCCCTGGTGGCAACAGAGTTACACACTCAGAAGGAATTCACATGTTATCATAGTCAAAAAGTGAAAAATTCTATATCGAACATGATGATGAAAACTGCTGCCAACATTTTTTACCATTGAATAATTCCGCACCAAACCTCTATCTATATCCACAAGTTCAGTAAAGAAAATTACAATACCAATAAATATAGAGCTGATTATTTGACTGTCAATCAACAAAATTTCATCGTCTGCACTTTTTAAGAGAACACTCGACGACGATGTAAGTGCTAAGGATCATGTTCTGATCCACGGTTGATTTCTTACATCTCACACACCTTGCTGCGGCAAATCCAGAACTACAACATAGACAAGGGAGGAAAATTGAGTCATAATTGCCATAACTAAAATATAATACTGGCTGACAAGTAGTTGAAGACATTTTATTGCACACATTAAGGACTATGCTATTAGAAGCCAACTAAACCATTTTAAATCAGGAAAAGAGGAAGCTTGAAATATTACCAGCAGCAGTTATAAACTGCACTTCTTCGAGCATCATCATAATGTCGAGAGATAAATTATGTCGAGAGCCAGCCCCATCACCTTTAGCAATGCAGAAAAAATTGTACTTTCCCATTTCTGTCTTGGCTTTGCCATGGCCAAAATTGACAACAATAGTATAGCCAACAAATTCAAAGCCCAAATGTCCTGTTGTATAAATCCCCAGAATTTGGCATCCGGTACTTTGAATCATCATATCCTCTATAAAACTTGTTAAATCCAAGTCTTTCGTTTCTCAAAAGCTCAGCCATTCCTATATTATTTCCATTCTGCATTTCATTCCACCCATCCCAATTGCCATTTGACAAGACAGCATTTCTAGACTGCTGGAGAGATAGTTGTGGGAATGAGGTAAGATTACCGACTTGTAATTGATCTATCCGTGAAGAAATGCCATAAGAATTACTAAGCTGAGAAAAATTGTTCCCAAATTCTGAAAATCGGTGGTTTTGTTGTGGCGGGAGAGATCTTTGCATCAATAACTGAAGTCTGGCCTCATTGTCAAGGTAATTTAATTGTGGGGTGTAATTGGAACGTATGTCTAGCATTGGGCTGTTTAGCGCACCATGAAGTCTCCCCTCACCAACTGCCAAAATAGCGGGATCCATAAACTCAATGTCTCCTGCACCTCCAAAATTCCCAGTTGATGGTGTCTGATATGAATTTCTCAGTAAGAAAGAAGGGTCAAGCAATGAATTCCCTGTCAAAAGAAAAACAATTACATTCAACTTATATGCAGAAAGTAGCTATGAGTCAGATGAAGCAATAACTAACCAGAAATTGAGTCAAAAGCCTGTGCCACTCTCTCATGAGAAGAAAAACCGGGAGGTGGTGGCCTACTTGGCTCTGAAAATCCTGGGGGAGCTGAAATTTGTGCTTTGGAAACAGCTGAAACCCACAATAAAGGAAAATCATTTCATGTCTTTACAAAGACAAAAAGAATTTCGAAGCTACTATTTCACTTTCAACTCGGTCACATGATCATAATCAGTGACCTACTCTACTGTAGAACACCACACAATTGAAAGGGCATGATATCCATACATTAAAGAGTAATTACTAACCAATTGACCTTATTACTTTTTTTCAGAAGTGTACAAGTGTACTCCAGCAATAGTCATTAGACATTCTCTCAACTACGTCGAAAAGCCAACTTTTGTTGATGTATGAGAGCCATTGATTTTAAAGTTAGCTCCCAACTATAGGGCTTTTGTTAGATCCCCAGTTCATAGAGAGAGAAGAAAGAATTAATGAATTGAAGTATCAAAGGGCACTCCTCTGGCAAGGTAAATTTCCCTTAAAACTGATTATACAGTTTAATTACAAAAACAACATTTACTCTTCTATCATGAGAGCTATATCTAAATACCCTACACCTAATTGTCAAACAAACTCCCCGCTTACTGATTAATCTCTAGCTAACCTTTATTCCTTCTGGAATACACTTTCAACACTGGGCTTGGCCCTTCTTTGATCCTAACACCAAGGAGTTTCAACCTTTGTCTTCATGGTTGAATTGAGGAAGCTAGGTAGTGACAAATAGGAGATCCTCTCATAGAGTATTGCACCTAGTCTGCTCCTTTGCTAATTGCTCTTCAGTTCAATAACGGCTCTATCTGTGTAATGCCTCAATCTGTGATTCTAGTGGACGAACCTAATCACCTGATTGCTGTCCAATTGCATCTTCAGTTGGCATATAATAAAACCTGAATTTTGGCCTACTTTGGCAACTGTAATTGAAACGCAGCTGCCCCCCTGCTTGACAAGCAGAAACGGCCCATAATATTCGATATCTAGCTTGGGTTGTAGAGTCTTCTCCAGTGGTCCTTGTCTGTGATTTGCTTTTAAGGTAACCAATCCGCACATTGGTCCCTGTTGAGAAGGTATTTCAATTGCCTCAACACTGCTTGTAAATCTTGAGCTACCGACTGCACAACAATTTCTCCGGGAAATAATTCGGACAGAGATAGGGGTGGAGTCACGTATACTATATCAAACAGGGTTCACTTGGCTGTAGCTTAGAAGCAGGTGTTGTACCAATATTCTGACACTGTATGAAGTCAATTTGGGCCTTTAGTTGCTCACTTGAAAAACATCTCAAAGATGCCTAAAATATTCTGTTTGTCAACTTTGTTTTGAGCAACAGTTTCAGAATGGTAAGCATTACCCATGTGCAGCTGTGTACATTACAACTTGAAGAGTTCCTGCCACAAACCACTCATGAATGTGGGATCTCAGATGTGCCAGAAACTGCGTCATTTCCTTGGCAAAAAATTATGTTATAGAGAGGGCAGAATAAGGGTGTTCGATTGGGATACAACGTGCATACTTGCTCTGCCAATCCCCTATGATGAAAAATGGTGTCAAATCACTTGACTTTGGAGGGTTGTGATAAAGTCAACGCTAACTTCCCAAATGGCATTGGGATCTGCAGCCATTGCAGGAGTCCTTTGGGGAAGCACCAAGTATTTTCTCTATGGAAGCTGGATAAAAAATTGGTAATATCTCTCTTCTTTCCACTCCAACCAATATAAGGACTGCACTATCCTTCTACAAGTTCTGTAATTTCCGAAGTGGCCCTCTGAGAATGATGCAAAATTCCTGCAGAAACTTACGGGATCTAGCTGAATTAGGTGTTAATACAAATCTGCCTATATAGTGCAATCAGTTCTACTTCAGAGTATAGTGATGGAGAATTGGGATCCTTTTCAAGCTCCTCTATATTCTGCCTCAACTTAGAATCCCCCCTTCACTGCCTCCTCAATTTGTAACAGTTTAGGCCAGAAAGGATTTCAAATTGCATACATCCCCATGTCTTTCTCACCCCTCCTCAAGTGTGTTCAACTTTGGCAACTTAAGAGGGTCTCTAATGCTGGATCTCCATCACTAGGTCCTTATCATAAATGGATTTAGAGGTGATGGGAGCAAGAGTTTTGTTGAAATAAGTGATAGGATGTTGTCCTTTAGATAACAACATACCTGCTCTCTTCCTAATGCATCACATTCAATGGTAAGTAGTTTGTTAAAATTGAGCACGGATAAAACAACGGCTTCCATTATGGCCTACTGTAGTTTTCTAAAAATAACCCTCAGTCTCCATGTTCCATGAGAGCACCCTTATTCAGCAAATTTATTAGGGGCTAGCAATCGTCCCATAATCATCGAGAAACCATCTGTAATGGCCTATAAATCCCATATATCCATTAACAGTCAGCATCCTTTGGAATTGGCCGTTGCAAAGTGCAATCGACTTTCTTTTTTGGGGTAGGGGGAATCCATATAAATCCCTTACCGGGAAATGATATGTCCTAGGTAATCGATCATCTTACCAGAGTTGCACTTTTAATTTGCAACGCAATGGGATTGCTGAAGGGGAGTCAGCAATATTTTCAGTTTTCAGATGTTCTACTGTACATGAGTCTAAAGAGCTAGGGCTACAACGTTGAATTCGCATATTGGCAGGGCGTTGTGTAATCCAAATGGCCTGCCCTTCAACTCATAGTCACCTTGTGTTTTGGACATGGTTTTTGGAATGTCAACTTCATATATCTGAATCTACTGATACCTGACATTCAAATCTATTTTAGAAAAGAAATTCGATCCTTGAAATGGCAATTCATCTAGCAACCCTTCTATACACTTCCAATAGCTTGCTAGCTAACCTCTATTCCTTCTGGAATACACTTCCAATTGTGGTCTTGGGTCCTCTAGGTTCCTAACACCTATTAAAAGTATGTTCTAGAAAACTCCACCAAAAGTAAGAAATTTTTTATTTTTATTTTAATGGAAAAGTAAGATATTTTCAAAATTCATATTACTCATAAAGAAGAATCACTAGCAAAATTGACACCAATTAAATAACATTAGTACAAAATTAGAAAAAGTAGCAAAGGAACCAATGATAAGAAAACGCTACATGAAAAGCAACAGTGGCTAGTTTATGTAAGCTATTAATACTCACCAGAAAGATTATTAGAAGCAACAAAATGACCACTGCCTAGATTCTCATATTCCTCAACTTTATTAACAGGAAAGCCATTTGCAATACCCATTTTGTCCAAAGACACGTCTGCTGTTTCCACAAAATCTCGGATGAGTGAGCGGCTTTTGAGAAACTGTTGGTTGGCACCATGCAATGGGTTCACATCAAAGGCTTGGATTTTGGATTCGTCTTGTCTTGCAAAAGAAAATCTTGATTGATTGGTTTGGACATTACAAGAACTAGATTTCTTTAGCAGACCATTCTGATTGTCAGTATTGTCACTCAACAACTTGGCCAAATTATGGGGTGATATTAGTGAGTCATCCCAGGGATCAAACTCCATGGACAATATATTTGAAATTATACTACTCTCACCCTTATCAGTAGAGGCATCACTTCCAATATTAACTGCTTCGCTAACTAATCTTCCCATGTTATTATCATTCCTTTCATCATGAAGCAACCTGTAAGAGTTGGTGCTGACCAATTTCTCAGGATATCCATTGCATAATGCTTTTGGATCATCCCCAACTACATTATTTGTGGCTAAAGAACCGGAATTTACAACAGTACAAGGATCACCATGTTGCAGAGGATGAGGATTATAATTATTTGACACACAAAGGAAAGGCGAATAAGAATGACAAACAACTTCTGGATCCTTAAGTCTCTGGTTATCAAAAGATGTCACATCATCATCATCTACTTCAGGATAACCTGATGCTACCTGAGATTGAGAATCCAATTTCAAATCATATTGCTCCTTCGAATTATAAAACTCGTTATCCAATACAGAGGATTTACTGGCTGCATTTGTTATAATTACATCTCTAAATTTTTCAACATTATGTTGTGATCCTTGAGATTGCATAGGCTTAACCAATACAAAATCAGTAGGTGGGCTGCTGGGTTTGGTTAGGTTGTAATGTTCATTTTGGGCATTTCTATCAAGGTCAACAGAGGACAACTCATAAGACAAATTTTGAATCTCTTCATTGGTAACAATAATTGCTTCCTCAGGACTAAAGCTGCCATTTGAACTTGTTGTGATGTCAATAGAATTCGTTGTGCTTGATGTTGTACAACCCCCTCTATCACTTTCTCTGGCTAATGGTATAGATGGGAACTGGCTGTTAAAATTCACAGGCGCATAAGAAACATCAGAAGCCAAAGTTTTTTCATCAGCGCCTGCCACAACATCTATACAATTATTTTTCACTCCAGGCAGTATACTATGACGCCCATCACTTGACAGTGGCCTCTTTATTGTTTCACTATGCAATGAAGCTTGAATTGGGCCTGCAACAGCCGAGGAAAAGGGTAGTGAGCTGCTGATTGAATCAGGCTTGGGCTTCGACAGTCCGTTTGGACATAATAGACCACCAGCAGCTGGCTGACAATTTGTAGTCCGTAAACCCCTAGAAACACAGATTGGAACATTAATTAACTTCAAACAATCTCAAGTCGCAACATTCCAATCCAAATCCAAACAATAAATTACCATGCAGGAGCCATAAGCTTTGCAGGACTTCCATCAGGAGGCGAACCTTTTGCGGTGCTAACAGAGTTCTGCTCCACAATCAAAATAAAAAGTTAGTAATAAAATGTTCAGCTGCAAAGTGCATTTTGCAGTATAGTTAATCTGGAAAGCAACTAAATATCAAATCAGAACATGGAAATGATGTGATAAAGGCCAACACCCAAAAATGGAGGCAATATAACATAAAAAAGAGTTAAAAGTAGAATAAAAAGAAATGCCATACACTTAAAGAATTTTTTGCAATGGGTTTGCCTGAAGTGTTGCTCGTGTAATCATCCAATGGAGGAGGCAATACATTTCCTGACCGCCGTTCCATGTTGCTTGCAACACCGGTAACTTGCTGAACACGACTTCTTCACAAAAAAAAACCAAGTGACTAAACCATTTTAAGAAAAGTATTACATGCAGTTCAAGTAAGAGATACCGGGAAACAGATAAGAAAAAATTCTGGCAACATGATTTTTTTGTTAATAAATTTTAGGGTCGAGGATGGTGTCCCAATCCAAGATAGGGAAGACCTTAGGGCTCATTGAGCACTTACATTGATCACTTAAATACTGTTTTTTTATCTTCACAATAGCGGTCATCCCGCTATCCGCAACCCAGCTATCCCATTTTCAGGGTTGGGCGCTCTGTGACTGACAACATAGATGCAATGTGAACCCTTCTAATCCATTCAAAAAATAGATGCTTTCATTAATTAGCTACTGTAAAAATAGCTAAAGCTTGCCAATTGCCTTCAAAAACAGTTGCACTACATGGGGAGTTTCGATTATTATTGCAATCCTTGCCTTTTATATTTCATTATCTCTCCTTGATTTTCTAAAATGACAGAGTCATCAAGATTCAGATTCCGAACATTTAACCATAGTCAACATGATATTCACAAAGTTAAAATTTCAGCTATCCTCAAATACTTTAGCATTACAGAAAAGTAAGGTAGATCGATCAATTATAATTAAAAACTAAATGATGGTGTGAAATGCTTACATGACAAGGGAGAAGAACCAATTGCAACATAAGATTTCATTTTTAAAACAAATCATAATACGCCTCACACATTCAAATTCATTCAATGGAAGTACCTAGTGTAAGCTGAAACTATTTCATCTTTTGTAAAACTGTCTTCTTCAGAGCCAATCTCATGCAGATATACACAATCCGGATTGCTGCAAGGCTGGTCGGTCGTCGAGATCTATCCTCAATTAATAACTTAACTAGTCGAGAAAAAGGTAAAAATCTATATAAGAAATAGGAATTTTCAAACCGTGTTTCTGAGCCATGCATGACAATATTTAGTTGTTCCAAAACAAGCCCTGAAATGTACAAACAAATAACATAAAGAACTGAAAAGCTAGAACCAGAGGTCAATCATCCCATTCCCATAATTAGAAGGCCTCAACAAGTGCAAACATTGATACCTTAAAGGTCTACCCTCCAAAACAAATCCATGTACATTTTGAATACATCGAATTGCTTCTTCTTCCTTTGAATAAGTAATATATCTGAAACCAAAAATCCTTCCTTTAGGAGCTGCAACATTTAATAAAATTATGATAAATGAAATAAGATATATAAATGGTCGACAATATATGATTAGAAATACAGTTTTCAGCTAGAAATTTGGGTAGCCCTAGAATCACATCCTAAGTGGTTTTGATATGTGTGGAGAAGACCCATAGAAGCACTGGTAACGAGGAATAACAAGATGGAGAATAGTCTAACAGTTAAAGCTTAGAAGTAGAGGGGGATCACAAAAAAACTGTAATAGGCCAAACAATTAAAGGAGATTTAGAGTTAAACGGTTAACGGTCTATTTACGAACTTAAAAACATGATAGCAAATTACAATGTCAATACATAGATTATGACTGTCAAAGTGATTTCTAATCCCCGAAATTATATCTTGACTTCTAGAGGGTTGATGGACCAAGAATTGGTGATATGACTGATTTGAGGTAGTAGTCCAATCTCATATGCCATGAAACTGGTAGGTCTCTGATGGTTTTCCAGTTGAACTAGTGGGTACTCAGACCAGATCTGGCATGATGTCGTTCCATGCTG
This sequence comes from Cicer judaicum, assembly GCA_037974835.1. NCBI lineage: Eukaryota > Viridiplantae > Streptophyta > Magnoliopsida > Fabales > Fabaceae > Cicer > Cicer judaicum. The sequence goes on along the minus strand of JBBPBS010001143.1, from coordinate 3,866,247 downwards.
TCTTTTTATTTTTTTCAAAATAAAAACCAAAAACAAGCCTCCACACATAGCAGACCATGCTTCTGTTGCTCACAATCAATCAGCAAAGAGAATCCAGATTTCCCCCTCAACAAGGTGAAGTCCCAAATAAAAATCATTCAAGAAGACGCCTTGAGGGTTGCAGACGGTGGCTGTCATGTTAGGACATCATAGGGATCAAACCAATGACTTGACCTCTTAAAAAAATAAACACTTCCACTAGACCAACACGTTATTAGCTATATCTCTTCCGACTAATATATATTCAGTCTAAACTTTATGAATTTAAAATATACCAGTTTAGGTCGTTCAACTAGTGACACTATTTTGATCAATGACCAATCAGAGTTTAATGACAGTGTCTACTAGATTGTGGTGGATTTTAGAGAGGATAAAACAAAGAACGTGACTACCAATAGATTAGCGCCACTAACTTTTAGGAATGGCCAAGAGCGACTCTGCTATGCCACTTTATTGGCTGCCATGGCTGTCATGATGATCATGCAAATACGACTAAGGAAGAAAAGCTAAGCCACAAACTTACACACTACATGTATTGTTTGGAAACTGCTGAACAACACCAGCTGCTGTCCGAGACATTGACACTTTCAAGACTGCCCCATACTGACCAAAATACTCACGGTGCTGGAGAAACTGCATAAATGTCCATAAAAAATTTAAATCTTACATTGAGAACAAGAAGGAGAATGAAAGTACGAGGATGGGAAGGTAAAACTTTTTTTGGAAAAAATTTGCACAAGATGGAAACTAATGGAAGCAGATGTGCTAAAAATATTACATCTTCATCAGCCAGATTGAGAGGCAATCCCACTATGTAAACAAGATTCCGCTGAATAACTCGAACACTGCTGAGCTGCTTCCGTCCTTCAGATGATTTAGACTTCGCCTTCTGGCTCTTCATCTTTCTATCGGTACGAACAGCCACCAATCTAAGCAAAGATATTATCAGCAAGAGAAACATCCGTAAAAGACCAAGTATTGAAGCATTAAAAGAAGCTTCTAACTAGCAAGATCTATGAAACTGAGAATGTAGAGTCTGTTTGGCTATCATTTTCTACTTTCAATTTTAATCACAAAAATATCACCATGTTTCTTGTTTTACAAGTTTTGAACAGAAAATAGTCCAAACAATCTTTGAAAACGGGAAACAAAGTAAAAACAAGATGACATTTCTGCAATTAAAAATGAAAGGGATTAGGGAATAAAATGAAAACAAAATATTTTCTAAAACCAAAAGTACAACATCAGAGTTTCCAATCCTAATAATATAGTATTATAACTTAGTTAAAAAGTTTATAAGACATGACAGATAGTTATACAGATGCATGCATGCATAATTAAAAAGGGAAAGAAGGGAATGTGTAAAGAATAAAAATTTCAGGCAGACTGATATATACTGTTAATAGAATAACCTCTCACAGTTTGCAGCCATCCCGACAATCTTTTCCTTATCGTATGGAGATCGACATGCAGGGCACCGTCCCTCTGTGTCATCCTTCTCAGCCATGTCCATTATGTGATGCCAACACCAGACACATATCTACAGTCGTTTACAGATGAAATTGGCATTCATCATTATTGGTGTTTGTGATTAAAGAAAACAAGCATGTCTCAGGAAACAAAATACAAACAACAGCACCTGTATCTTCAATGCATATTGATTTACAACAGTGACGGGAGTAACACTTAATTCTGACCAGTAAAAGATCTAACTTGTACCATATAGTTAAGAGAGTAACCACAGTATTCATTCAACAATAATAAATGCCACATTGTATTGTACGATTACAGGCTGCATAAAATAGGACTAAGAAAGGACAGGGAGGGAAGAATAGTAAGCAGTGAAGAATACCAAATGTTAATAGATCAACAGATAAAAAAATATACAGGGACCAACAGATCAAGTGACCCAATTGATAAAGAAACCTTACCCAAAAAAACACAACATATCTTATCCAACAGGTTATATAAAAATCTTCAGATTATTACCCAATAACAAGAACATAAGAAATAGAATCAAACCTGGTAGCCGCATTTGCATGGTCTCAATTGCTGATCTGTCAAATCCATCTCTTCAGCACAGAGTGGACAAGTCCTTTCTCCTTCATCACTCATGATTGCACTGGATGAAAATTCAGTAGACCAGAAAACACACATCAGACTGTCAAGTAAACGTTGTATGCAAGGGGACATTATAAACAGTATAATCCATAAATTGTATCCAGAATTTTTTGCTTCTAAGTAAAAAATTCTACAATTAGTGAACTGACAACACAATTTTGCCCAAGTAACCCTACAACCATTATGATAGTTTTAATTATCATCTACCCCATCACGTAACAACTAACAAATTAATAAGTTTTACACAGTGCCACAGTCATTTAAGATATACTGTAAGAAAATCGGGGAAAGAAACATACAGTTGAGGATATGCAAATTTTCATATATAAAAGTAATGGCACCAAGGGAGTGAACTACAGCTATAAACACAGCTTAAATCCAAACGCTAACACTCAAATTCAAATTAAAAATAAATAAATTGCAGTACGCCCCATAGATCAACTAAACACTAATCAGAGCATAAAATCTCACATAAAAAGAGGTATAAATTAAAACAATCAAATTCCTAATCCTAACAAAAATCAAAATCTTACAAAAACCGAGAGACAACGCTTGATTATGAATTTAAGCATTAAAAACAATAAAACAAAGCTGAATTGCGAGTTGTAAGAATGATCGATGAAATCAAAAAGCTAAAAACAAAGCGCGAATCCGTTAGGGATCTGTAAAAATTAGGGTTATCGATTGGAAGTGGATGACTTACAGTGGTGAGATCGGAAAGAATATGAAAGTGTGAGGTGAGGATGAGATTGTTCGAGAAGGTGCGATTGCAAATACAAGAGCGGAGGGTCAGAGGAAGAGGAAACCACAATAAGGTGTGTGTTTAAAAAGAGAGAGAGAAGAGAGAAGGCTTTGTTTGGATGCAACTTTTTGGCTTCTGCTTCTCCCTCTCTACGCGTCGTTGTCATTCTTGGCATTCTAATTACGCTTAATGCCCTTCCGTTTTGGTTTAATTACTGTGACTACCCTTTTATTCTGCCCTCTTTGACTATGGTGTTCAGAATTCAGACATTCAATACTACCGTGCATGCCTTTCTTTGTCGACACGTGCACATTTTATTTTTTAAAAATCGAACGCCATATTTGTTTTCAGGTAAAAAGTTAGGAGTACTTTCTTTCCAATCATTATGTCAACTTATTTTATTGAAAAACAATTATTTCTACCTTTTTTTATCGGATAATTTATTTATTTTATTATTAAATAAAATTTAAGACGAAAGATGGTATCTCAAATTAAAATATTATTTTAGAAAAATAAAATCTAAACCTCTTTCTGATTTCTTCTATTAAACTCCTAAAATAATTATACAAACATGAATTTGTTTTTTTATAAACTTTTTGCTTTCTTTTCAATCATAGTTTATTTCAACTGGTTTTATATAAAACAAAAATTATATGAATATGGATAAATGATTATACTAATATTAAATATTTTTAATCGGTCAAAAACTTATTATTTCTAAAAAAATAATTCAAAATATTTTTAATTTTAGCTAATAGATTGCTAAAATAATTTATGAATTTAATTACATTTTTAAAATTATTTAATAACTAAGTATTTTATTAAATGAATTTAATAAAATATACACCAAAAATGTAAATCATTTTTATTTTTAATAATTAATTTTAATGGTCAACCATCATCCACTAAATTTCACAATTTTAACTTGAATTATTTTTAAATATACATCATGACATGGTTTCTTTTGGCTTGATTAAATAAAACATCATGAAGTGGTCAAAGTCAAACCATAAATTTTATTCAAAAAATAGAATTGTAAAGTTTACAATGATTCACAACTACTGTATTATGATTTTGTTAAATAGATATTACAATTAGTTGACTTATTTTATACTCGCTCTAACGCTCTAACATTAGTAGTACTTTAAAAATTGATTCACATACATTTTTATCTATATAATATGAAGTCAGATATATTATAGTCTTTTATAATATTTTTTTTTATTGAATATTATTGTACTTTTAGTTTATATTGAAATTTGTCTTTATCAAAACAGAGATGTGTCGTTGTGACACAACAAAATATGCGTATATTAAGACTTTTTAAATGATGTTACCATCGAATATGATTTGATATTTAATAATTATAAATAAAATATAGTTTTAATTGTATTTTTATCTTCTATTTTAGGTGAATCACGAAAGTAGTCTCTCTATTTTATTTTTTCTCTATTTTAAATGGTGACACAGCAGACGTCTATGTAGATTAAAAGTCATTATTATATTATTCCAAATTAAAAAATATAATTTATGTTTAGAAAACCTATTATTATATTGTTCCAAAATTAAAAAGAAAAGCCAAAATTAAAAATAAAAAAAAAACCCAAATCAACGCAAAAATCAACAAGACATGTAAGCCCTAAAATAAAAAATCGACCATTTGTTCATCATTATCCGTTTTTATCTTCTTCTTCTTCGTCTTCCCTTTTCTTTCTCTTTTTTTCTTCATCCTCTTATTCATCTTTGTTTTTCTTCTCCATCGTCCGTGTTCTTCATATGGGTTCTTCTTCTTATAAATATAATCATGATGTTAAAAACATAACCATAAGAGCATGTTAAAATCAGCATGTTAAAAAAAAAATCAATATGTAAAAACAACATGTTAAAAACACAATTATAACCTAACTGAACCAAAACAACATAACCATATCAATATAGTACTAGAACTGAACCATACCGATATAGTACCAGATGAAGAATACAGACGATGACAAAAAAAAAGTGAAGATGAAGAAGAGGACGAACAACAATGAAGAAGAAGATGAAATCATATGATGATGAAAAGGGAAGTGGTCGATTTTGACGAAAAGAGTTCACGAACGACTTCTATTGAATTAGGTCTGATTTTTTATTTTTTTAATTTGAGTTGTTTTTTATTTTCATTTTAGGGTTCACATAGCTTCTTAGGGTTTACAAATTGGGGTTGATTTTGATTTTGAATTGGGGTTGAATTGGTTTTTAGGGTTCATTTCGAATTGAGGTTGAATTGGGGCTGATTTTGATTATGATTTTTTTACTTAATTTTGGCAACATTTTTAAAAGATAATAAATTTTAAAAAAAATATAAATTATATTTTTTAATTTGAAATAACATAATAATAACTTTAATTCACATAGACGTTTGTCACGTCACCAATTTTTTGACACGTCATTAAATAAATAACAATTCATCATGATTTGGACTTAAATTATGTTTTATGACCAAAATTGAGAAAAAATAAAATGAGAGAACTACTTTCACAATTCACCTAAAATAAAGAGACAAAAAATGCAATTAAACCTAAAACCTATAATTTGTATTTACAATCCAAGTAATTCTAATAAATTTCCGTGGGTAACGCTAAATTCTACAAAAGTAGTACAACGTACTAGTCTACTAACTCTTACACATTAAATATATTTTTTAAATTATAAATATTTTAAGTTATAAAATGGCATCCATCATAAAAAAATAAACAATACATATAATATATATCAAGAAGTGTAATACTATTGTTTACAACCATCATGGAAAATAATTAGCATCCATGTTGAATAAATCTAACAATAATCTAAATAATCAACTTTTTTGTTAAATAATCGGTAAAGTCAAAACGTTATTAAAATTGACATCTTGTTATATGTTTGTTTTTTTAGTCCATTAAGATCGACATAAACGATTTTTCATGTATAACAACAATTGAATGATTGATATTGTTTATAATGTTTATTTATAATATAATTTGTTAAAACAATAATTAATATTTTTAATATAGTTTTGAATGACTAAACCATGTTCAAAATATGATTGTGTAATTTTTTATTTATTATGTTACAGTTTTCATGTTTGAAATATAATGCTTTTTTCTTTATTATGTTATTATTTTTATGTTTAAATATAATTTTCAAAATCTAACGACTAAATTGACCATATTTTTTGAAAGAAAATGTTGCTTGCGATTGATATCAATTTTTAAATATCAAGCAATTATAATATATAAAATATAAAGATAATTAATTTCGATTATTTTTTAAAATAAAATCAATTGACTAAGTTGACCATAATTTTGGAGAAAAATTGCTGCTTAAGATTAAATCAATTTTTGTGTATAAGATATAAAGATAGTTAAACCACATATTTTTGTATATATCTTTTTAATAAAAACAGATTATTAAGTTGACAATTTTATTGGAAGACAAATGTTTCTTAAATTGACATTAATACTTTTTTTGAAAATAAACTGGATAATGCAATTGAAATAAAAGGTGGCCCAAATCCAAAAAAAAGAGAAAGTTATAATGAAATAGAGAGGGGAAAGTGACCACAACTTATTGAGCTCAGACACAACAACCCTAAGCCAAACCTAAACCAACATGGTACAACATCATCCTTATTGAAACATAATTAGAAGAAATTGAATTCAATTGCTCATCGCCACACATGCATTTGATTCCACCACCACATTCCTATGCTAAGGTTTCTTTGCAAAGATACAAGCTTGAAAATTCATTGCTTATATAAAATACAATACAAACAAAATCTAACTACAAAGATATTTCATGATTAAATTTTGTTATTGTTTAGACGTGTCTCATCACTGATAACAAATTAATATATTTCTTATTTTTTAATTAACATAAATCGTTGTTATTGTTGTAATTTTTCTTATTCATTAATGTTTATTTATCCTTTTGTGAAAAAAAATGTTTATTTATCCTAACAAAATTAACATGTGACATGATTCACAAAAAATAGTTTTTAAATATGTAATTATGAGTTTAGTCTCCAACTAATGTATGAAATAAATTGTTAAGAGTTTATATTAAAAAAAGACAACTATTTAAATAAATTTTTGTATTTCGAAGGATTAATTAATGTTGGAATTACTTTGGACAACCAAAAGATTTATTGAATAAAAATTTATTTGATAATGATATTGGACAAAATTTCACACTTATAATTCCGTTTCATTATTTTTGATCCGTGCTAGAGCAAAAAATCTTAATGTTTTTGTTTTTTTGTATGTGGATACTGGATGGCACTCTGTTGGAACATTTGATGTGAAAACGAAAACGGGTGGGCCTTTTGGAACCATAAAGCACACTGCTGAACAAGCCCATGAACCTAACAATGGGTTATTTTTTCACTGTGATAGTCTAAAATCTCTTTTTTTTTCCCTAATAATTTATGGGATTGAAATCCAAAAACTCATGACTCATGAATATTGATGAGTTTGAAGAACGTTTACAAACTTAAAGACTAAATTGTTACAAATCAAATTTAAATGATTAATTTGAAAAAAAAAAAAAATTAAAAGATCGAGAGATATATTTAGTATTTTTTTAATCCTATTTTATTAGGTAGAAAAATGTGATTTTGATAAACAACAGTTATATTTTGACATAAAATTTTGACACCTTGTAGAATAAAAAATCACATAAAATGTACTCGGAGTGATGAAGATAATTTATGTTTCATGAATGTTGCTTAATTATATAATTTTTAATTTGGAATTGTAATTAGGATGAAGATGCCTTCTTTGCTGATTATGCTGAGGCTCATGTTAGGCTCTCTGAGTTGGGTATGTCTCCGTACTTTTTTTATCTTTGGATTTTGCGTTTGATGTCTTTTGGCTTGTTCTTGTGTATGAGCTCACTTTGTATATCAAACTTTTACTATTTTGGCGGATCTTGCCTAAAATATTTGGGAGAGCCGGAGAGTAACAAGTATTAACTAAAATATTATAATTGAAATTTTCAAAAATTATATAGTTTTTTTTAGAGTATCACACAATTCATACATAGTAGACAAGTTAAAAAAAATTAGAATTTTAATTTTCACAAGTCACACAATTTTCACAATTCAATCAAATAAAATATATCTATTTTATAATTTTCATCTTTGTCAACAAATTTCTTCTTAAAAAAATGCATCAATTTTTTTATGTTTAAATATTGTATCACTTATAAAAAAATACACATATTAATTAAAATAATTCACAATTAAAAAATAGTATCATACTATATCATATATCAATGAGTAACATGAAAAAATTTATTAAAAATTAATAGTTGAGTTGCTACTTAGAGTGTTAGAGTTTGTTGCTTAGTTTATTATATGTTAGTAGTATAAATTGTAAAAGGGAGTAGAAAGCAAATATAAGAGAGGTAGGAAGAGAGACGAAAATTACTCAAAAAACCAACCATAGAGTTTAAAGATATTTTAATAATTTATCACTATTATTTTGATAATATATTATTAGTTATTATATATATATATATATATATATATATATATATATATATAAATTAAAAAATATAGGGTGCCGTGACACCTACCTGCTCTTAAGAAGATCCGCCACTGTTTACATGTTTGGTGATAATATCTGAAGAGTAAGAGGATCGCACATAGCCATGTATTGATGTTTTTTTTGTTTCATTTTGATGGACTTTTTATTTTTTACGAGTAATAATATTTCTAGCGATCCTTTTTAGAGTAAAATGTTTTTTTTTTTCTTGCTGGAATAAAATGTTTCATAATGTGTTTACCTACCCAAAAAAAGGGTCTTATAATGTGTTTGATTTATCGTTGGTTGTATGAAAATAACCGATGATTGTGAACTAAAGGAATATTTACGGGACAATCCAAACACAAGGTCAATGAATAGCTCCCATTTGCATTTTCCATGGCCCATGTTACTTGAGGTCAAACATTAAAACAAATCTAGATTACCTGCACTATAGGATACCTAAGCAGTCATGTAAATTGCAATATTAGATGTCTACTTTTACTTAGATCGATGGTTTGTATTTTGATATTATAAACACGAAGTCAAATGTGAGCTAGATTTGCAATTGTCCATGACAACACATAATGAGTTAGATTGAGTGGGGTTTTGTTAAGACACAAGTAATCTACTTATCGTTAAATAGATTCACAAATTAATAGTATATTTAGGATATGTTTTATTTTGATATTTTTTTATACATACTAATAAATATCATTTGAAATTTATACGCACGGTTGCGAGATTATATGTTAAAATTATAATACGACATCTTATTTCATTATATCTTATCTTATAACACAATATTTGTCTTATATTATAAATTGCTTTGACAATTCAACATAAACTAAGAAATTTCATAACTTTTATTAATTTTGATAAAAAAATAAATTACTTTTCTTATCTTTGCTTAAACATTTAAAGTTACAAACTTGCAATCAATATATTTCTTATCAAAGTATCTTTATTCTCGAGAGACAGAGATTTATCTCGAGAATAAAAAAAAAAAAATTAATTTGATTTTATTATTTAAATTTTAAGAGAATTTCAATTTAATATAAAAAAAACTATAGTAGATATCTAATTTGAATTCTCTCTTATTTAATTATTTTTTAAAAGTTAATTGAAGACATATATTTTTAAAATTATTGCAATAAAAATTTCTTAAAAAATTATACGAGTTTAAAGACAAAATTTGAATTTTATCAATTTAAAATTATGTCCATCAATAAAAATGTCATAATTGACGAGATGTTATACAAAAAGTTAAATGACAAATTTATTAAAGAAAATTAATTTGTAATTTTTGTATAACTTAAATTGTGTACGATGTATTTTGTCTTTAAAAAAAAAGTGTTATTGGATGTGTTGTTGCTCATGCCAACCTCTCCGTACAAAATATTAGTCCAAAATTGTGCCATCGATCCGTTGTCTTGTCCAGTTTCTTTGTTATTGCAAATGGAGATACCTTCGAAGAACACTGAGGGTGACCTGTTACTCCACCGTAGCCGTAGTTTTTTTTCTGCGTCCTATCAAGCACTTTGTTGTTTGTACAAGCAGCATCAAGTAAACTTACTTATCAACCATTATAACCACCAAATTATGTTCCAACATATTGTGCTCCGTTTACTTGCTACCACCATTTGTTTTACAACGTGTCGGTAAAACAAATTTCTGTGTTCCAACGTTTTGTACGGACAAATTGTAAGAAAACAAATTTACAATTGTTAAAAAGTTTCTATGATTTTAACTTCTTTTATATAATTGACTCGTGATTTTATTAAAATTTTGAACATTGTTCTTACTAAAAAATTATAATGATTTGATATGATTTGTCTAACAAATCAATATTTCTCACCTAAATAATTTTATTTTAATATTTAATCACTTCCCTAAATATACCAAAAGTCACCAAAATTAAAAGTAGAGAATCTATTTCCTCCAATTCACACCTTCAATTTAGGACCATATATGGCTAGTCCTTTAGTGTGGCATATTTGAGTAATGCAAGGGTTAAATTAGTAGCCTTTTACCAGAAAGATTGAAGCAATTAGGGCAAATAATAACAAACGCCATGGGAGAAATTTAGCTTCTAAAGTATAGACTTAGGCAAAAGTCAAAGGAATAAAGTTTTCTTCTTCTTTAACGAATAGACACACTACAAGCCTTAACCACACGCTCCTGCCACTTTTACATTTTAATTTATATAATAAAAGTCGATATTGTTTTAGATTGTTTAATTAAAATAAGTGGATTACCAATGTGTCAAATGCGTGTAACACAACTCTTATTAAAAATTAGCCCTTGTAAATCTCCAAAACAGTATACAAAAAACCAGAAAGAAGCATTGGTGCCATGATAAAGCTTGGATCTCCTAAGTCCTAACCGTATCATCTTGATAATTTAGATTAACCAACACATTAGGTTACCAAACTATAAAGAGATAAGGTGACTAAAATCTTTTAACTTTCGCTTCTAATCAATTCCAAGAGTACAATTTTAAATGTTTGAAAAACTCTTTGTTTTCCTACTTTAATTGCTTAATTGCCCAAATAAAAGAAACATTTATTTAAAAGAGGCTAACTTCTACAAAAATATATATTTATTTAAAATTTAGTTTAATAAAAAATTATATATATATACTACAAAAATAAATAATTAAATAAATAAATATAGACACATTGACATTGCCTTCATATGATAATCTTTAAATTCTGTAATCAATTTTTATTTTTTTTGTTAACTTCATAAATTTATTATATATAAAATGAGAAGTAAAGAGATCGTGAAAGATTATTATAAAAAAAAGATGATTGTGATAAACCACTTTTTCGGTAGCAAGACAATGGGCAAAGTGTAAGCCTATTATTCTATAGTTCTATTATATCTTTGTATTTATATCAAATATTTTAACAGTACAGGGTATAAGCAATGAATGAAAGTATTTTACATTTATTCAAGGTTGGCGATTTGTTGTTTTAACTAGAGCGGTTGGTATATAGTTTATATTGGCTCAAGGCCAAAGCTGATCAAGCTAGATCTTTTAAGTTTCGGACAAATAATTAATTTTTTATGTATATTTGAATTAAAAAAAAATAAAAAAATTTAAATAGTACAATAAGAAAAAGATTCGTAATTATAAAATGATACAACAATTGATATATTTAATTAAAATATTTTGTATATTATAAAATAAAAAATATAGAATTTAAATAAAATTATAATAAAATATTGTTATTAGTATTAAAATCGTCTAATTTTTTATATGAAAACTTTACTTTTGAGTTAGCTTTAGGCCTCAATAAGTGGACTGACCCTAGACAACCCATGAATGAATGTACATAGTTTCCTCTTTGCTTACAAAAGCTTTTAAAAAAAGATATCTTCCACCTTAATCATAAGTTGGTTGTGTAAAGATGAGAGAGACTTAATATAAAACCTTAAAGAATGTAGATACACTGTTTAATTGAACATTTATAATATATATACATTTATCATATAAGTGATTATTTATAAGTTATTTTTATATCAAAAAGACAAAATAAAATCATCAAACTATTGTTATGTAAGTAATTCTAAGATGTTTTTATAAGTTATATTGGGTAACACCTTTATAGACAATGTTATAAGTTCTCTTAGACATTATCACAAATACTCATAGTTTGTGTTCAATATCAAGTGTGGACGAGTCTCAAATTAGATGAAAAAATGAATGTTAAACATTATATAAGTGAGAAGACTCATATATCCACTCTTAAATTTTTTAAGTGAATATGTGATAATCAACTTACTTATGTAATTGCTTTTAATCTAATGTGAGGATTCCCTATTCTTATTATAAAAAAAAATAAAAAATCAAAACTAATAATTAATTAAAGTGACTAACTACTTGTATAGAAAATCATTTTCTATCCCCCTAATGTAATATGTGCTAACGGCGATACAAGTGATAAGACAAATTACCCTCGTACCAAATATCTTTCCCTACATCCCTCGGGAACCAACCCAAGCACTACTAGATGAACTCAAATGAACAACGTCCCTCATGAACCAAACCTCACTAGTAGACGGACTCAAATGAAAAAATCCAAATAAGTGGATGCATATGATGTTTTGCACACACACAAACCACTATGTGGGTCCGCAGTACACTTGAATTACTTTGGTAGTTTTGCATTGGCAAAATGTTTTGAGAAATATGTTTATTAATTCTTCAACAGAAGTTTATTAATTCCCAAAAAAACAAAAGTATATTAATTCTCCGCGTTTTGAGAAGAAAAAAAAAAGAGCGGTTAATGTTATACATAAATGAATAATGTATTTTTTTTTTCAAATTGTATCATTTGAATAATTTTATATTATTAATAACAACATTTTTCTTTATATATTTATGACATTGATAATATATTAATACATAATAAAAATAATTTAATAAAGATATTATTTTTTTTTCATCGATATATTTTTGTTAATACTTGTAAAATGATCACACGATCCAAAGAAATTAGTAATTAACAAGAAGAACATATACTTGTTAGTACAAGTCCAAATCAACATTTCCTATAAAAAGGAAACATCACTTATGAAAACAGCAAGAACCAAAGTGCAACAATAATGGATAGTAAGCTAACAACATATTCCCCAAAAGAAGAAGAGAGCTTGAGTGTAGGGAGCAAGCGAGGTGGTTGGATAAGTTTTCCGTTCATCATTGGTCTGTCTCTTTTTCTTTCATCCTTAACTAAAAAATAATTAGTAATGTTCATATTATAAATGGTTATTTATTTTTGATGTTGTTGAATAAATAGGTATAGTAACGGGGTCTTCACTTGCAAGCACAGCAATTATAGGAAACTTGATTGTGTATTTCATACGAGAATTCAATATAAAGAGTATCAATGCTGCTCAGATTGTAAACGTGGTTGTAGGAAGCACTAATCTATTTCCAATTGTTGCTGCAATCATTGCTGACTCTTTCTTTGGCTCTTTCCATGTTGCCTTTGCTTCTTCTTGTGTTGCTTTGATGGTAAATAGCATCTATATCTATATTTTTTTGCAGCATCTTTTTTGTTCCATTTTTCTAACATTCCAATTTGAGAGGATTCCTTTTCACTATGAGACCTACATAATTTTTTTCAAAGATTTTGAATTATGTGTTTTCCCTTTCGAGTTTTCTCTTTCTTCACTTTTATCTTAATCCAAATGTATGTTTATACTTTGTTTAATTTAGGAAAATAAAGATACAAGAAAGAAGAGAAAAATAGAAGAAAATGAAATGATTAATTAGTTGTTTGGTATGAAGGATAAAATGAGTAAACATTCCTTAGAGACAATCTCAAAAAGTGTTTGGACACTCACATAAATAAATAAAATTAAAAATATATTCTTTTAATTTTTTTTCTTCTCGTGTGTGACCACAAGATTGTGATTAAATGCTGTATCCATATAAGTATTTCTCTAAAATAGTAAGAAGAAACAAAAGTATATTTTTAAAATGACATAAATATCATTTATAAAAATTGAGATATGATAAAAAAAAAAAATTGCATGTAGTCTTGCAATCAAAATTTTCGATTAGTTCCATTAAGATTTAAAGGTCCGTAGATTTATTACTTTAAAATTAGAATTTTAAATACAGACTTTTATATTTTAATTAAATGACTAGAAAAAACCTGACTACAAGTAATTTCGCCTGCATACAATCTTATGGTTCCTTAGGATGTGTTTTGAAGTTTAGGAGTGAAGGAAAGAACTTTGAAAAAAACAAGGATGTAGTGGAAAGAATTAAGAGCTTAGGAAGAGAAAAGCTTATGGGCCAGGGAACTCAAAAATTACATTGAAAAAAGATTTTAGATGGTTTTGGAGGACCTTGATAATTTTTTCTAATTTAATGTATGTTGTTATGACACTCTAAATATTAAAAATATATTAATCATAAACATTAATTTATGATTATATACAAAACATTCTTTAAAAAAAGTGAAATATGTATCTATTTTTTCTTCTACTCTCCTCTCTCTAAAACCTCCCCTCCAAACTTCCAAACAGAATCTTAGTTAATAAAAATTATTATAACATTTCCTAAAAAAGAAACTATTCTTTCCTTCTTTTTTGTACACAAAAAACTATTTCTACCTTATGACCACTTTTCTTTTTACAATATCCCAAACAATTCTTAATCACTCACTTTGTTTTACTATAAGCGCCACAATTCAAATAAATTTATATAAAAAAATTATTGTGTTCAACAAAATTACTTTTTGTTTTTAATATAATAATATTAATATTTTGAGTTGATTTCAGCAACAAAAAAAACATTTTGAATTGAACCTTTCAATTATTTAATTTGCATCACTTCAAAATCTTTTATATTTTATAAATTTTAGTCACAAATTTATAAAATAGTAATTTAGTCTCTTAAATTAAAAAATATTAATTAATTTAGTTGGTTGTTAAAATTTTGCAGCACAATTTTAAAGCTTTTATAATTGTTTGATGTAATAAAAGACTATTTAATTAGTCAACTTGTACACTTTTATCAATTTTGATAGATATTTTATAATAAATTTTGATATAATTTTACAAAAGAAATATTTAGACAGAGAGACAATTTATTA
>JBBPBS010001143.1:3834694-3851075 GCA_037974835.1 Cicer judaicum | reverse complement strand
TAAATTTGAATAACTAAAAATTAACCGACAGTACAATTTCAAAAATTAAATTCACTATTTACTCAAAAAATATTTGTTTCTAGACTTAGTGACTGAAGTAAAACAATTAATAGGTGGAGCAATATATAATTTTGAATTCGATTTCCTCTTATAACATAAACTATTAGAAATATAATTTGCTATGTTAGTTAAAAGTCAATTATGATAGTTATCATTGTTATTCTCTTTATTCTTAAAGACTCATGCGTAAAAATAAGATCCTTTCTATTCATTAATACTAACAATTGATATATTATCATCTATACTTTATAAATAAGAAATGATTAATCTATAGAAAAAATAATTTTTAACATTGGTGGATTAAAAAAAAAAAAGATAACAATTGATGTTGAATTTCCAAAATTGCAATTGCAGGGAACAATAATTTTAACATTGACAGCAACTATGAATTCATTGAAGCCTCACCCATGCATCAATGGACCCACCAGTTGCAAACCACCAACAACAGTCCAATACACTGTTCTATACATAAGCATAGTGCTAATATCAATTGGTTTTGGTGGTGCACGTTTCACAACAGCATCCCTAGGTGCAAATCAATTTGATAACCAAGATCATCAAGCAACATTTTTCAATTGGTATTTTTTAACTTACTTTGTTGCATCTGGAGCTGCCATAACTGTAGTTGTTTACATTGAGGATAATTTGGGCTGGGCCTTGGGCTTTGGTATATGTGCTATGGCCACTTTTGTTGGTTTGGTTGTTTTTTTATTGGGCTATCGATTTTATCGTCATGAAAGCCCACAAGGAAGTGCTTTGTTGGATTTGGCACGTGTTTTTGTTGCCAGTGTTCGTAAGTGGAAATGTAAAGTCTCGTCAAGAGTGGAGGATTACTATACTAAGGGTCATGATGTGATGGTTCAACTGCTACCAGGAAAAAGATTAAGGTACACTATTTTTTATTGAAAGATAATC
The DNA here is from genome assembly GCA_037974835.1 of Cicer judaicum. Classification (NCBI taxonomy): domain Eukaryota; kingdom Viridiplantae; phylum Streptophyta; class Magnoliopsida; order Fabales; family Fabaceae; genus Cicer; species Cicer judaicum. Next base: position 3,850,100 of record JBBPBS010001143.1, on the reverse strand, counting down.
CACTACTTTTCGAAGAACTTCACAAATTAAATAAGTGTGTTTTAAATATTAAAATGTTAAATGAAATAATTTATGTATAACTTTTCTAACCTTAGGCACACAAATCGGCCCAATCTGAAAACAAGTGAGACTAGGGTCTTAGACTTCATTTATTGGAACATCTGAAATAGATCTCTAAATTGTTTTAGTGATATATATCAACGAAACAATAAAGATGATATGAACATCTCCAATGAGTGAATTCTTTAGGATTGCTTGAGTTAATTTTTGTAGATCCAAATTGATGCAAAACAATTAAGCAACCTTAATTAATTTTCCTCAAATGGCACTTGACTCCACCAAGACTATTTGAAGTTGACTATAGTAGTTTTTTGCAACTTTGTTTCAAACAAAATGATAATATATTATTCATAAGCAATGAGAAGTTGATGTTACTTATGTAGGTTCCGGGACTAAGTTTTAAGCCACGAGAAATTACAAGTGAACATACTCCAACGATAAAAAAAAGCTAAGGGACAAAACTTAAAAACTAAAAGAATGTTATAGGTTCCTACATTGGTGTACTAGCCCTTAAGAAATATTTAAAATTCTAACGATTACATACCTCAGTCTTTTAAAATTAGACATTAATAGTTATATTTATTTTTATATATGAGATAATGACTTCAATGATATATGTTAGATAAAATACAAAAATAAAATAAAATTATATTTTGTATTGAACCGACATCAATCAAATTATTGTCTTATTTACAAAAACAGAAAAAATTATAAATTATTAATTCTAAAGAATATTAACTGTCATTAAAGTTTTCAATGATTTTTAAATATTATTCTACAATACACTTATAAAATTAGTCCACCTTAAAACACCTATTTTTAAAATGGCTTCCGGCTATTATGTATAACCTATTAGTTGATTATTATAGTTTCAAATAAATTGGCTAAATTTATTATCCACAAGTATTTGAGATGAGGCCTTTTCTCTCTCTAGTTTGACTGGGAAACAAGAAGCAGCAATGTCTTATATTTTAGCCACAGAGAGTGGAGTGCTGCTTTTTGTAGAATAATAATAGTACTATCAACAGGAAGAGCTGTTTTCTAACATGGGATGCATTTAGTGATAGTGTTGGTGGTAGTAGAAATCATTACAATTACAATGATTGCTGCTTTTTCAATTGAGGATAAAAAATATTGAAATTTGATTTGAGATTTTAGCACCATCTTACATAGTTCTCCAAGAACATGGCATTAGACTTAGTTAAGATACTCTTCATTTTTCAAAAGTAATGGAGATAACCATTATTATAATTTTAATGTATAACTATATAATCAATGTCATTATTTTTTGAAATGTATGTTTTTATATAATTTATAGATTTAAAAACTTTGATAATGAAAAGATTTGTAGAGGATCTTAATCCACCACATTAATATCACATTTTTTTCATCGTGGACAATCCTCAGTTACGACCATAAATTTGTCTTCAGTTGTAGCACACCATAGTTGTAGTAGTTGTTAAGATAGAGTAGTGGAGTGGATAACATTTAGTATTGGCCACAATTGATCATAGTTGTAGTAGTTAAGAACTTAAGATAGACTAATGGACCCAATGTTGTTACTCAACTTAAAAGAATGACTTAATTACGAAAATTATCACTTATTTTAATTTATGAGTCTATTTAAAAAAATTCACTTAGCAATTAAATCTAATTTAATTTTTTTGTAAAAAAAGTTTAATATTGATTTTTTTGTTGTTAAATATTAATTTAACATAATTTTATTTATAGTTTCAAATTAGAATCAATTAGTGATAAATCAATTAGTTTCAAAATTATACACTCTTGATATCAATTTTGTCATATTTAAAAGTGAAATCAAACAAACATACACTAAGTATAGTCTATCAATGAGAGAATTTTAAATTTTAAATTTAAATCTAAGTTTTAGTTAGTACGAGTAGAGGATTTAGCCATTTAGATCAATTTTTATTGACTTATTTGTTTCATTTCTCAGTTATAACGATAGAAACTAGAACTTTTAGAGATTTAACGTTGAAAAAAGTTTTATGTACCTTTCTACTCAAAATTTTTACATTAAAATTTATCGTTTAATTGACTTTTATATGAATGTATTTAAACATGTAACAATTCACATTCACCTCATTTTATGTTTCACAAATGCAGGTTCTTCAATCGTGCAGCTTTAATAACTGATGCAGACCTACATTCAGATGGCTCAGTTAAGAAATCATCATGGAAGATATGCACTATTCAACAAGTGGAAGATTTCAAAAAAATATTTGGAATCCTACCACTATGGTCTTCAAGTATATTCCTATCAACACCACTAGCAATCCACAGTAGTTTAACTGTACTTCAAGCTTTAGTAATGGATCGTTCATTAGGATCCCATTTCAAAATCCCAGCTAGCTCAGTAGGTGTTACAGTTTTAGTATCAAATTCCATTTTCATCACCTTTCTTGACAGGGTGTTATGGCCATTTTGGCAAAAGGTTACCGGAAAATCGCCTAGGCCACTCCGACAAATAGGAGTCGGACACGTGTTGACTATTCTTGGCATGGCTGTGTCTGCTCTTGTTGAATCAAAGAGGCTCAAATTAGCACATGGGCATGTTTCCATGTCTGTCTTATGGTTGTTTCCACAATTAGTGTTGATTGGTATTGGAGAAGCTTTTCATTTTCCTGGACAAGTTGCTTTCTACTACCAACAATTTCCACAGTCACTGAGGAGCACATCAACTGCAATGATTTCAACCATTATAGGGATTTCTTTTTACCTTAGTACTGCTTTAATTGATCAAGTTCGTAGGAGTACTGAGTGGTTACCTGATGACATAAATCATGGGAAGGTAGATAATGTTTACTGGATGTTGGTCCTGTTAGGAGCTATCAATTTTGTGTATTACTTACTGTGTTCTACTTCTTACAAATATGAAAATGTTTAAGAGGATGTAATGTTATGGCTGGAATAAGTAATAATGATAATAAGTTATTTTCCCCTACATTTTACTATGAAAAAATTATTCGTGGCATTAATTGGATCTGCACTAGTATCAGTAATATTTGTGGAATAATTATTCTTATAAAAATTTCATGTGACAATAATTTTTTTAAAGTAAAATTAAATATTTCACTAACTCAACAGCTGTCTTATCTAAAAACATACATTTATATTGATCTTTTCAAATATTCAACATTGAAGCCCTTGGATAATATACTTTTTAAAATATTACATTCCTCGATAAGATTTCATAACTACCAATATGAAATTTATAAAGTTATGAAATAAAGTAACTATACAAGAGGTAGTTTCTCACCTGATGGACAAACAAAATCACTAATAGCATTGAGAGAGAGACTGTACATACCAAATATACTCTTGTTTATTTATTTTATACTTGTATACATAGTATCTGAAATTGCCTATAATTGACCAGAACTTCAAACTTCATCCAGAAGCACACATCATATTGCATACCAATTGATTCCCTAATGATGTTTGTAAGCACATCCTTTAAAAATGAATGTATGTGGTACTTCTACACCTTAGTGGAATACAATGAAGTTAACGACATTTTCTTAAGAACTAGTCAGCCAACAGAAACAAAACCCAATTCTTTAAGCTTTAGCTAATGTTGCAATCCCTGGAATTTCCAGAAGAATCCTCTTCAGAAGTGGCATCATCATCTGACAATCCTAAAAGATATCCCTCTGCATCTTCGTCATCACTCACAATATCCGCCCTATTATGCCTCCTTTCAATGTACGCCAATGTTTGTCTCCTCTGCAGCCGAAGAACATGCATTATAACATCAGGAGTAAGGGTGACCCGCGATCGATCTTCCCTTCCCTGTCTGTTTGCCTCGATTATCTGTTCATGTGAAATAACAATCAGAAAGTTGCAATCAATCATATAAACCAAGTTTTACAAGTATGAACAGCATATTAAGTAAGCACTAAACATATTGATCAAAACAAAAGTTCAAAACCATTAACAGCAAATGGTACCTCTTTCACGTTTGAAGGGAGTGGAGGAGTATCATTGCCTCGAGGAGCCCATATTTTCACATTTTTTTCTAGGCCACAAGTAGCTAGAAAGGGTATGTGAGGATGAGTCTCAAGTTGGTTTACAACATTTTGATCACCTACCATTAATCTCACTAGCTTAGCATCTTTCTTCTTCCAGATGAATATATGGCCACAATCAGAGCCACTCAACACATATTCATCATTAGGGCCAAAAAAATTCACTCCTTTAACTGTCTGTGCATTTCTATGCCCCGAGTAAACTTGTGTCTCTGGTAGATTCTTCAGATCTTCGGATGTAGCAGATGGAGGTGAAGAATCGAATCCTACATTCTTCTCAAATAGATAGATGAGCTCATCATTGTAAGACACAAGGAGTTCACTTGACTTTGAGTAGGCCAATCCTGTTATATGGACATTATTCGACCCAATTAGGTGACGAGGGCAAAATGTGTTAACAGGTTGGTCTGAATCTTTTGCATGGCATTTTCTTATGTCATAAACACGTGCATATTCATCGGATCCACCTACTGCAAAGTAATATGGAATTCTAGAGTCAATCACAACGGAGTTCAACCCTATTTTTCTTGGAGGTTGTTTTTTGTTTGAGAAACAACAGAAAAGTTTTGTAGCAGAACTACTTCGCAAATCAAACTGCAAAAGAAACAAAACTTATAACTTTTGGGGGGTAGCATAAAGGGGAGCTTCAACATGCAACGTGCGGTAAAACTTGACTAACATGTTGAATAAATCCATCTTCACCACAACTGTAAAATATGTGGGGACTTCCTGGCTCCATAGCAAGCTTGTATACAGAACCGTCGTGCTTCCCCAACATCGTAGTATTAACTCTACCATCCTCCTGGAGAATGCCAAGCCTTACCTGCAAAGGAAAAATTAGTTTCCAATGGAAGGTACTCAAACAGACACCTTAAATTCTTTAGGTTTTCATTAAATCAGGTTATTATTCTGCATGTCAATTTCTTACATTGTTTGGATGATGGGCCAGATGCACCACATCTTGATAAAATTAATCAACAGAAAGACAACTCCATACAAACAATTTTGACTTGTTATGCTTAAGTACAACAGCATTCTATGCACATTATTTATTAGCATTTTTGGCTACATGGAAAGAAAATGTAGCTTGCATTCAGCACATCAAACACAAGGTGAAGCTTGCTAACAGATTCTTCTTCCACCGATAAATTTTAATGAAAATGAAAAAAACCAGTCTGCCATTTTCCTTTCTAGTTTTAAAGATTGGAAAAATGTTCAGTCAAAGAGCATCATATCAGACGAATAAAATCAAATGGTATCTTTTTAATTGTTGATACAAAAAGAAAACAAGGGGAATGTAAGGCTACAAATTAAGGGAATGTAAGGTTACACATTAAAGGACCATTTGATGCAGACATGAAAAGACGATTCACCTGACCATCACCAGCAGAAGTTACTATTCGGCTGTCATCAGAGAATGGCATGATTTTAGTCTGGAAAATATTGTCTGAGTGGCCAGAAGGATATACAAGTAGTTTAGTTTTGGATTCCCAACTCCAAAACATAACTTGCCTATCATCAGAACCTGAGACAAGAAGGTCACCAGTGGAGTTAAATTCCACTGCATTTACACACCCTTCATGACCATCTAATCTCGCATATAAATTCAGGTTCTTTACGATGACCTGCAAGCATAAATAAGCCCAATCAGTTTTACACTATGTAACACTGACACTTCATATTAAAGAAGCGTCAGTATCTGACACAAACACATTAATTACATTCGACCACTTCTATTTTTGAAAATTACCACGTAAATACCATTATTATCAGTGCTACATATCAGGGTTGTGTCTGCGTCATACTATGTCTACGTTGGACGAGACTGACTGCAGTGCAGTCAGACACATACGAACTGTTCAATCAAAGACCAATCAGTCCAGATTTCAAGTTCGGATTTTAGATTTAAAAATAATTAAAATTCAAACTTGAAATCTGGACAGTTCAATCAAAATCGGATGGTCCAGACTACAGTGCAGTCAGCTGCATGCATAGGTTCTGAATATTCATGAGAACTCTCCCAATAGATGAAATTGAATTTACAAATTACAATGGACATAGCTAATAACATTAAGAACATGAAATCACACCAATCATATAGCTAATAACATTATCATAAACATTCAATGAATGCTTTATCATCCTCACTTAAAATTTCAATTTATACTAAAAAATTATCAAAACTTAGAGAGAGAATAGGGAAAACCTCTGAAGCATAAAAGCGACGAGTTAAAGAGGAGGGATGAGAGAAGCCCAATTCTCTGTTCATTATCATATTAGTGCTTCCAATGACATTGTTATTATGGAAATTATCCATTTTGATGAATTTTCAGAGTCTGCGTTTATGGAAGTTGAAATGGTTCTGGAATAAACGAGCGGGCTTTGAAGTTAGAAATTAGAATTGAAGAGTGAAGATGCTACGCTACCTTTCTGTTTGGTGTTTTTGTTTTGTTCAAACGACATGTCGTTAGATATCTGGCCCACCCACACTGTAACTTGGAGAGTGTGTGCGTCGAGTTTAATGGCTAGCCCAAATGAATAACTGAATCAATGAATGTAAATCTTACCGATCGCACCCCTTTTCTTTTTATGCGTCAAAACTTAACAAGTATTTTTTATTTTTGAAATACTAACAAATAAATTCACTAATTAATTAATTTATAAAAAAATTCAAAAAATAAATAAAATAAAGATCTTTCAAGAAAATTAAAATAGAAAATTACTGAATCCACTAAAATATAAAAATAATCATTTAAATATTCATAAAATCACGTTAAAATGACATAAGTCAAAGAATAATAAAAGTTTCATAAACCAAACACATTTTTTCCAGAACATGTCAAATGGGTTATAAAATATAAAAATAAGAAATAGTGTATTTTTTAAAATAATAGTTTGACGGACCCAACATGTTTTACTCCATTATTTTTTCAGATTAGACACGGACGACGTAACTACTGTTGCGGTTTTACAGTATCAACTCACCCTGAAAAAAATGATTAAATGAATATTATTACATGAATAAGTTATCTCCGCATACTAGAGAATCAGATATCACTATAGCATTAGTGTAAATAGTATATATCTCATTTCTCTAAGTTTTGCAATGTCTAATATATCTTGCCACATACGAGTTAATATTAGCTATTTCAAAAGTTACTGCTAATTTTGATAACTTTAGCAGAGAATCAGAGATCACTATAACATTAGCAGTAAATTTGATAACATTAGCAGAGAATCAGAGATCACTATAACATTAGCAGTAACTTTGATAACATTAGCAGAGAATCTAAGATCACTGTAATATTAACTTACTGCTAGTATTAAATTACTCTAATTTTGATAACTTTTTTATATAAATTCACTAATTAATTTGATAAATTAGCAGTAACTTTTTGCAATGTCTCAGAGTAACTTTTGACATAATTATAAAAAAGAAAGTAAATTTTAACAATTCAACACTCAAATAAAAAAAATTTAAAAAAAAGGCCCAATAAAAATGTCTACATGAGTTTATGAACTCCATAAAATTTCAAAATTGTTTAATAATTCAACAAATAATTTCAATGAATCTGACTGACATACATTTTTTTAAAATACAAATAAATACGACCATTTAATTACATGCCCACAAATGTTTATTTTATTTAATTTTTAGTGTTCATAATCATAATATGTCAATATTCAATTATTAAATTGATAAAATTTAACAAAATTCAATTTATATACACCATATACATGGCAAGTTTAAACTTTGTTTTACAATTAGTCAATCAGAATCATCAAATTATTAAAAACGATATGACTACAACTATTTTCAAAGTTATATATAAATGGTTGTTATTTATGGACAAATTCATTTTTTTTTTTGGCCAGAGTATGAAAACTAATCTCATTAATCAAATTCAAAGTTTTTCAGAACTTATATACAAAACAAGTTTAACAATACTCACTCTTGAAAAAAGTTCACAGACATATCATTACACAAGTAACAAGTTCCAGATAACGTGGCATTGTTCATCTTCAGATTTCTATATTTTACTCTGACAAATCCTTACAAAAACAATGGGACTCTCTAACTTATTATTTATCAATACAAGAAAATTTTAGAGAAATTGGTTGTTTCCCAGCAAAACCTGCGCTACATCATGTATGTATGTAACCCCAAATCCCAATAGCTACACTCTATGATGAATCTCAGCTCTTTACAAAAAATTAGTCAGAAAATTCCCTTATCTCTTCCTGTTTCCTATTCTAAATTTCAAAAATAAGCTACAAAGTAGATATTCTGTTACAGATGCAGATGTCTTCCATAACCATCAGTGTAATCTATTATACCGTTGAGGTCACAGAAAAATATGCAAGATTTTGTTGTTGTTGCTAGGTCCATGTCAAGAAGCATATCATCAGGCAAACCTAACAACCATTATCACCAAATTAGGTTTCTACAAATTCTCATCTTGTGCTCCTTTCACTTGTGCAAATATCCTTTCCATATTTGCCCAAAAAAGCAAGTTAGATACGATGTATCAATCATCATCCTCGGTTAAAGAAGCAAATGAAAAAGGCTTGAACTTGTAGCCATCACCAAAGTAGAATTTATTTTGAAATTCTACCCAGTGAAGCCGCAGGGCATGAAGAAAAGCACTAAGACTCTCCATCATAAGTAGTATAAAGGCAGTTGCAAAGGCAAAAACAGTTAGCCCCACTAACCGAATGACAAGGTTGTCGTACCTGTTTTAATTGCAACCAGAAATGACATTAATAATTAAAGAATAAGATAAAAATATTCTAAATGCAACAAACGGATACAGATGAGTCATATGACAGATGGATAACTCTTAATGCTAAAATATCAGAATTATACTCCAAGCTTCTATGCACACCTGACTTAATTTTACAAAACATTGTACAAACTCCAGAGATGTATGGAATAAAATATTCTTAACATTTGGAGAAAAATTAGTATCTTGATATGGTACCAATCTGCAGCCACCTTATTAAATTAGTGGCTCTGGCCCATGTCATATTATTAATGGTTCGTTTAGTGGTCATGATAGGATATAAGAGTTGGATAAGAGTGATATATGATGAGTCACACCAGATAGGAATAATTCCTATGGAATAAGGGAGAGTGTATTACTGATGAATACAGGAAGAACAGCACAGAAAATGTAAGAGCAAATAACCAAAGCCTGTGGCCTCAAGCTAAAAGTCGAAACTCAAAAGGAAACACACTTTCCCGCTCCCTCTGAACTACCTTACATATATAATAACAACTTTGTTCTCTCTCTCTCTTCACTAACATACTATCCCTCCCATTTGTTTTTTCTTTTTTTGGTCAAGTTGCCCCCGGTTTGTTAATTGTTAGCCACTATCTCTCCAAATGGAGAATAAGCCCTAATTAGTGGGTGTTTATTAGGCCCCTTCTTGTAATTAACAACTAGATCCAGGAACTTATCATTCTCCAATCCAATCTAGATTTTACATATTATGAAAACAATTCTTCAGCATTATGTGTATCCAATCTTGAACGGAGTCCCATTCCATCCAAGTTGAAATATGAATTGCTATTTCATCTATCAAGGGAAGCACATTGAAAGATTGAAAGGTTTGAATTAGAAAAGATGGGTTATAAAATCAAACTCACCCCCAAGCAAGAAGCAACACTTTCTCATAGAAAACTGTAGAAAGTTCCGAGTGAGCCAAACTGCAAATGTTAAGAAAAATTAACTAACGAGCAAGAATCTATAAACTAGAGAATCGTGAAGATGGAGGAGGATCATGGCTGAGCAAACCTTAACGCCCAAAGTCGAAGATATGATGCTGTATTTGAAACTGAACCTAAAACAAACTCGATGGAGTGGATCATTTGATGAACAAAGACCTCACTGAAATTGAATTCTTCATGATGATGTTGCCTGGCAGAATCTGGCTCCGCCTCGAGATCCATCTCAGAAGTATTCAAAATACCATAATTACGACCTTGAAATCGCTGTACAGTGTAAGAGAGATAAAAAAAATTAATAATTTTGGCAGACTCCTTAGCATCACCTTTTTAATTACAGCATGCAACAAAAGTGTCGAACAAAGCAACTAAAGCCAAAAAGTCTGCCTGCATTTGCCAACAGGAGTTATAAGTAGTTTAGCACTTAAGCATATTCATTTGAAGGAAAGTTGATCTTGTAATGGTTCTCGAGGAGAATTGACACTCATCAATTCTAGCAGAAATTCACAGTCAAAAAGGGGAAGCTCAAATAACAAGCACATGTACACATACATAAACATGAAAGAGATGGTATGGTCAAACGAAATTATAAGCTTCCTAGCAAGAAAATCATACAAAAGACAAGTAAAAAGTGGTACCTCAGTATGAAGCTTCTTTAGTATAAAAGGTTTTGGAAAGAGCATCCATGGAACTGCAACTACAGCCAAAAGCAATAACACAATCTGCACATCAAAAGCCGGAATTCAGACTGATGAAAAGCCATCAAACAGAACAGCAACTTTTTAAGCAAAAGTGAAGAAAAGAACCGGATTCATACTTGAAGTGGTCTTTGTCCCCAAAATAATTGATTCTCACCAAGACTGTCTGTAGGGCTTAAAAACATATATATCATCACATGATAGAGGTCTGCTTGAGAACCAGTACACCATTTAACAATAATGAGAAGGGAAAGATATCCAAATAGACTGTTCAGGAAGATCATCTGTGGCACAAATTGGTACCTGAGAGCAACGTAAAACACTCTATTAAAAGGACAAATCAAAATAATTGCATAGGTCAGGCAGAAGAGAGAGAGAGAGAGATACACACCTTATATCCAGTGAACTTCCAAAGAAACGAGCATTGAAATAACTTAATATAATTCCCAAGTTCATATGTGCCACACCAAACAGAATGGACATCTTCATCTTCATAGAGTTCAGAAAAGACAATTCTGAACGACTTCCACGCCAGCTGGGATCCACACCAAATGGGTATGGTTCACGGTATTTGATTAAGCCAATAGTGTAGGCATCCCTGATAAAAGGTGGAGAATGATGAAAATTAAAAAAGCACCTAAGTTAAAAGTTTGCTCCTATAGAAACAAAAGGAACTTGACATTCTTAGCCAATATAAACAGCATAAATTGAAGTAATTCAAAGAAGAAAAGAAATATAAAATAGATAACACAACAAATAGTGCAATCGTTAAAGAGATTCTGACAAAATAATTCCTGATGACATGAATATGAAGTTAAAAAAAATCTGAGTAAAATTTATATCATTAGCCTTAGGCGAGGGACTAAGAAAATACAAAACAGATACATATGGAGAACTGACTCTATAAAGCCATCATAATACATAGAAATAGAAGTTAATAAAACTCTCATAGAACCATGACCAAGTTGAATTGATAGTTTCCAAATATACACCCATCTCATTATGGTGGTTCATAGCTTAGAGCAGCACAATTACTTGAATTAAAATTTCTATTGTAGAAAATAGTTTTTAGGTCATTAAGGAATCGTACAACTCCATGAACATATCTCTACCCAAAACCCCACCAGCTTCAACCACAAGATTTAAAGCCTAGAAGGCATATTTTAGCAAATCAATTCATCTGTTACCCCCACTCCAATATTGTTTGAAATGCACAGCTGCAACTGCAGATACAGAGGTCACGTTCACACCAAATAGGGGCAGAAAAGCAGTAATATAAGTCAAATCTAACCTTTTTAAAAAGAAGAAAAAATTGGGTCAATATGTAAAAAAATGTTGAGTTAATTGTACAAAGTAACTAAAAAAGTTAAACTGCATAAGGTAACATACTACATCACCAAGAAAGGCATCATATATCTAGCCAAAAAACAAGAAATATTTTTGCACCAAATTTAGAGGCTCCAAGTGACAAATAGAACACACCTGCATGAACTGTCACGGCATTGATAAGCTGATGCGCCAAATATGTGAAAAGGAACAGAAAAGAACTCATTGTAGATTAACCCACAATAGATTGAAAATAGTGACATCAAAAGAATCACATAGCGCCCACCAAATAGCATCTCCATGAAGCTTCCAAGCTTCTGCAAGAAACCAAACAGATCTATTAGGTATTAATTGAAATGCCAATAGCAGAACAAAAGTAAAGGATATTTAAAGTCTCTAACTACTTCGATGTACTACAACAGATTTATTTCACTAAAACTTTTCAATTTTGAAGATACTTGGGCATCAAAAAACACAACTTTTGCGAAAAACAAAATTTAAAAATGCAACCTCTTAGCTAAATCATGCTAAACACTGAATCCGTAGTAGCTAACAATTAAGAGCTTAGTTGACATAATTCTTGAAACATCAAGCATGATGACCTACTTAAACTTAGAAATGAAAGGAAGAATGATCAAATTTGACAAATCTCAAACAAACTTATCATTCATCCAAGATGGACCGTGACATATGTTGCATAACCCAAATATATTTTGGGAAGATCCTTCTGTTATTACTTTATTTATAACACAGGATGATCTTTTACCTGTGTACTAAGCTTGTTTTCACGTGCTATAAGAACTAATGCTCCCAGCAACAGGCAAATTCCATGACCCCAGTCCCCAAACATCAAAGCAAATAGGAATGGGAATATAATAGTTGTGTAAACTGCAGGATTTGCTTCTTGGTATCTTGCAACACTGTCAAGTAAGAGGGCAAAATAGGGATTTAATCTTTCGTCATGCAATATAAACCTGGAAAGTAATAGCTAGTAAGCTACATAGATAGTATTTGCAGCAATACATCCCCCAATTCATCCAGAAAGACAAATCTCAAACATGTCATATTTTAGTAATATCATGCAGCTTTCTCAAGAGGCTTAACTGCTAAGGATGTTTTACAACCACTTCGACAAACATTCAGATCAACAGACAAGTCTAGAAATAGAAAAGGGGCGGAAAGAGACAACTCTCCCACTTTTTCTATTCACAGAGGCTCATTCATCCAAGTTTACAGATAAATTTGAAACTTTTATCTCTTCATCCCCAGAATGCAAAATTTGTTATCCTCCTTCATTGTGCCACTTGCAAGTGCCAATATAAATTTAGTTAATCCAATTCTACATGCACTAGACAGACACCCATCAGCCCATTAGCAGCGGCATAAGATATTGCCACCTCTAACTTCAAGAAAAAAATGCACTGTAAAAAACTCAAAAGACTAAGTTCGGGACATTAAAATATTCCTGTTGCTGCTACTAAATACAGTCAATAGAATTAAGCTCACCCATATGCATCAACAATTTCCTGATACGGATTTGTGAAAGTATTGGTCCTAAAATATGTAGGTGGGGATTCCACTGCATCCATTTGATGGAAGATTATACCAACTTGAGAATTGCTATCAAAAGTTGCACGTTGCAGTGCCTCCTGCATCTAGAAATCATTTAATGCAAGTTATTGTTTTAGAAAATATATATATCAGGGATATTTTCAATTCCTCAAAAATTTAAGAAATAAAAAAAATACCTGTGTTTTTGCAATCATAGGGCACCATCCCTCTCCAACAAGACATTTTTTTGTGACATCAAAATTTAACATGTTCAGTGTATCATACACGGCCTTCTCTCTTCTTACCTAGCACAAGGCGATAAGGATGTAAACTATTGGTTCAAGATAGATATCCGTGTATTGCAAACGTTGATTAGATATTAGGATTAATTTGCATTTAAAAAATAACCAACAGGATGATTATCTCAGATAATAAAACATAGAGAAGCAAACTCTTACCAGGTTCATCCATTTTGTTAGATGGTCTGCAATAGAAGCTAGCGCCTTATTGCGGTGCCTAATCCCAGCATCCAAAGTTGCCTCTAAGTCAGTAAGACGTGATGTGACCTGTACCCAAATACGAATTTTTCAACTATAAACCATTCAAAACTTCGCAAATTTGTAACCGCCAAAGATGAAATATATAAATCAACATCAAGGGCATAAAAGAAAAGCTATGAGGAATAGTTAATTTCAATTAAATGTAAAACCAATTTTCCCCATGCATACTACTTGATAACTGTGAATGGTATTTCTATGAGACCCACAAAATTTATGGCACTACATACTAATATACTAAAGTCTAAAGAGCATCTAAACAAAACATATTGGATTGCAAAAGCTGAATAATTTGGTAGGTATTTAATAAAAAACAAGGATGCAGTAGTCTGAGTGCAAAGATATGTAAAGTTCCGCAATGTTTAGGTTAAAAGACTACAATAATATTCTCATTCAAATTGTAGCCACAAAATCCAAACTTGATCTAGAGCACACTTTGCTCCTGTGTTGTAGTAGTAAAATTGAAGAGGTTAAAAAATAACATCTTCGAAAGCTGAGCTCACGTACCTCCCTAGTTATTTGCCCCTGCTTACTTATATCTTCAGGAACAGGATAACAATTCGCTCCAAATGCCTCACAAATTTTCAGAATTTTTGTTCTTGCCTGTTCCCCGGAGAAAAACACAACAAATACTGTTTTCTCGATCTGAAAAGAAAATTACAGGAGTCTGAATAACTGTGTATACACCAGCTGTGAATGCAATAGGACAAAATGATAAATACAGATTGAAAGGAGGGAAAAGGAGCCAAATTATGAATCTTAATAAAGTTATAAGAAAGAAGAAAACCATTTCAGTTGAAATAGGATCCATGATTTGTTCACCAGCTGGTGCCTGATTGAAAAGCATATTGCCTCTTGTAGCACGAAATAACATCCTTTCAAACCTAAGAACCTTAGATTTACAAATTATCCCACTGATAAATCTTAAACCAGACATATTTGATGGTTGGGGTCTCATTTCCTGTAAAATAAACAATTTACTATAGTGCACTTACTGGATAAAATAAATTTAAAATGCTAATAACAGTATTCTCACTTCTCACACCAAAAAGAAAATTTTATCAAGAATAGGATGTTACAAGGAACCTGTTCAAGCAAAGATGCTGTCTCAATGTAGTCATCATTTGAGTATACATTCTCTTGTAGTTCTCTCTCGTCTGAAACAGGACGGCCATGACTTGAAATAAGAAAACCGCAGGCCTAAAATTTATCCACAACAGTATATCACATGAGAGGCATTAAGCATAGAAAAAAAAAACTATTCATTAAATAAAAGAACTGGGTTGCATTCATGAATTTAGAAAAATACCATATTGTATTTGACTAACATAAAAATAAAACATATGAAAGGATATAAAAATCAATAAATAATGCCAAATTATCATCAGAAAGACCATGAATTGTTAAATGAACTTAAAAAAAAAAAAAAAAAAAACC